>JAAOAW010000447.1:0-27283 GCA_013186925.1 Fusarium succisae | reverse complement strand
CCTTATATATTAGCTATAAAGATATTTAACTTTTTAATATATAAATAACCTTTTTCTAAAAACCTTCTTATATAAATACCTTTTTATTTTTATTTTCTTTCTTTTTCCTTTCTCTTTATCTTTTCCCCCTTAACCTTAGCCATGTACTTAAGACTCCCTGTTTACATTAGCCTCTCACTTTGCATGGCTGCAGCCACTGGCTCCTGCCACCCATCATCCGCGAAACTCGCAAGATGCATCGAGAAGCCGTCTATCAACGCCACAGCGGATAACTATCCGGGCTCTGCTTCATCAGCTCACAGCACAACATATCCATACAACGTCACCTGTCTCAACAATGTTCCTGTTGCAGCATCAGCCTGCAAGTCCACCAATCCTGACGAAGCTCTTGCATGTGCGCGCAAGTTCATTGACGCCATCGACGAGCAGATCAGCTTTTTGTACGCTCGTCGTCTTGGCTACGCTGCAGTAGCAGGAGCAGCCAAGTTCAACAACGGCACGGCTCTGAATGACCCTACCAGGAACCAGGCCGTCGCTGCAGGAATGGCTGCCAGGGTTCTCAAGTACGGAGGCAGTGAGGAGACTGGCAGGATCATGGGTGGTGAAGGATGTCAGATCTATGCTAGTCTTGAGTATGAGGCTCAGCAGATTCAGACCTGCGGTGGAAGGTTGAACGAGACCTTCGAGAGGGTCTGCAAGTGAGCATCTTCAACATGCGCGCAAACAAGGACGCTGTGGGATGGTCTGAGGAAGCATCTTCGTGTAGCTGTCAATAGGAAAATAGGGTTGATTCGGGTGTTAGTGCGAATTTACCCGAGTCTATAAAATTCTCATCATACGAGTCCATGCAGCGGTCTGGCCAATTCAGCAATTAAACTTTGAGACATGTCTAAGTGACCGTTTACAGAAAGGTGATTTAGCAATTTCCCGTGTTGCGCTCGCTTGTTTCAGTAAACTTTAATAAAGGATCCTTGGCAATTATCTACCGTAGTCTCGAGTTTAAAACATACGGAGTAGTAAGTCATATGGCGTCGGCGAGGTGTCGGAACGCGAACTGGCCCTCGCGGGACATTTCTCAAATACCATGGACCCTCATTATCGTTGATTACGAGCTGGCTCAGATATGGTCGTTTGGGGCATACCGGCCGGTAGTTGTTGATCTCGTGTCAAGGCGCTATGCCAAATCGGAATTTAGCGCATTACCTGGTTCCTGCATCGAGATTCCGTCTTCTCGAGGTCATAGAAGCGGGATATGCCGGCCGGCCCAGCACGAAGAGGATGAGGAGATGGCCGACACAGTCAATGCTGTCGCTTGAACACTGCCTGTGAAAAGCCTCAAGTGAGAAGGCCATGCTACACATCTTGAGCCTTTTGGCCCAAACGTACTCCCACCATCATGGAGTGAGTACGGTGGGTATATATGCTTTTTAATTATCTATACGGGGTAAAGCCATTTCACCAAGAACAAGAGTTTAAAGTTGATTTCTAGGTTCTGAAAAACGGTGATGTTTATTTTAAGAATGCCCTCCACTTTTATCGTCAAGGTCTTCAAGGGAGTCTCACTCTCCCTTCGAGGCTGAGACCCTGAGGCTCTCCATACCAGGCACCATCCCTTGAAGGGAGGACACTGAGCCAAGGGATGTCTTGGCCATGATGACAGATGGATTTTAATTCTTCAGCGACCTTCAGCGATCTTCAGCGACTGGCGATCTCCCCAGAGTCTTCGACCCTGTGATCATCCTGTCCTTTCTCCCGCTTAATTGACATCTGCCCCCCATGTCTTTTAGCACGATACCAAACACTCAGTTGAACCATGACGATACTCAGTCGCTGTCGTTGTCAAGCCGACATGGCCATGCCCAAGGCCGCAGCATGGATGTGACGGCGTCGACTCTGCACAGAAGCAGTCCTCTCGATCTAGACTTCGCTAAGATTCGGCCGCTCATTAAATCAGGAACATACCTTGAACCAATCGACACAAGTGTTCGCACCTCAAGCGACATCCAGGCCGTTTCTCCGACTACACCAAGCGATCCATCAACGCTGAGGTTCTCATCCAACGCTGGCATCATCGAGCATTACTCACAGGCTTGGAATACTCAAGCCAACCAAAACGACCGAACAGAGCATGACTTCTCCGAATTCGAGCAACTAATTGGTCCAACAGCCGGCCATGCTCCACGATGGCCATTCATCAATGATGATAGCCTAAATACCCCAGACTCTGTAGATGCAGAGCACTTATTTCCTTCCTCCCGTGCTCCAACGACAAGGCCAAGGCCAATATACCAGATCCACGAAGGTCTAGAAGATCTTACCGATCTATATGTTCCGCCACTGGACTCAGTACCCGAAGCTGGCGAGGTAGAAGCACGCCCCCCGCGACCTCCTCCTACATCCCGAACCGGCCCTGGCAAGGTTATGACAGCGACTGAATTCGAGGCTCTACAGAAGCGCAAGGTCCGAGAAGAAGCTGAAAGGCGCTTCTATGGCGGTGAAGAAGAGGAAGACGATAAATTGGACTACGAGGGTATAGACGATACCGAGGCAGTGAACCGACAGAAAGCGCAGCGTAAGAAGCAGCAGGCGTATCTCGATGGCGGCTATCGACAACAGATGATGAAGAGCACAAATGGACCTGACCTCCCACCATTGCGTTCTCACTCGCGAATCTCTTCGTCGTGGTCCATGAAGTCGTTCAAGACGTTTCAAGGGTTGCGAGAAGATAACACCCCAAGGCGTGACCACGAAGATGAGGATGAGGATGTGCCTTTAGCACTGCTGAAGATCCAGCGGCGGTCAGGCAGCAAGGCTCCATCCATCATCAATTTCGGTCAGACGAGGGGAGACTCCATCTCACAGCTCCTACCGATTGACAACATTAGACAAAACTCACGAACACCAATGCCAGCATTTGCGAGAAGTCTTCCGCAAGATATCTTCCCAGCGGGCCCCCAAACTGCCTGGCCCATGAACAACCAGCAGCTCATCCCAGGTGGTTTGGTCGGCGTGATAGCGAGCGAGGAGCGTGCCAAGAAGGCGCGCCGTGTACCCCCGAGTACTGGCTTCCAGCCTCTGCCCGACACCAACGAGGCTTTCAACTGGGGCCAAGCAATGACACAGCCCGTCGGAACAGCGCATTCCTTTGGCCTGCCAGGGACGCAGACACCAATGGCCTTCTCCAGGCCTCGGACGCCAGTTGCTATCCCTCAGCTGCCCCCGCTTACTTCCAACCAAGAGATGTTCAACTTCTTGCAGGCTCAGACTCAGATTCTGAGATCCATGGCGACTATGAACCAGAGAAGCAATCAGCCCGGGGATACCTTCTCAACTCAGCAGTCGGTCATGAATATGGGGCCTCCTGGTGCCGGGTCGACGTATGCCCCGTCCCTTTATGCACCTTCAAACTATGCAAAGTCGAACTATGCACCATCAAATTACGCAAGATCTGTTCATCAACAACCCGGGGGGTATGCAGCGTCAGTGGCACCATCAGAACGCAACACCATTGGCCTTCCAAGTCGTTACAGACCAGTTTCTAAAGCTGTAAACCAAACACCCTTGGGAAAAGCAAACAAGAACGATGAAATAATGCCTCTTAGCAACTGGGATAACAATAGATCTAACATTCCTCGAACTAGTGTTGCCATCGAGCAAGATAGCACAGATGATGACGACGATGACGCATTCTGGAGAGCGAAAAGAGAAAAAAGAGATAGAAGGAGGGCTAGGTTCATCCAGGAGACTGATTTGGGAATAAAGCCAGAATGGATCAGCTAGAAAACGTTAGATATGCATACAGATTTAGATGGGCGTAATATGGTAAAAGGGAGAACATGAAATGGGGTGGGATATCATAATCGTGGAAAGAATAGAGGATTATAGTAATCTAATAGAACTAATGATAATAATTCTGACAAACGTATTGGAGGCATTATAACCCTTGGACAGCAGCAAAACAGTTATAAATTGAGGGTTTCACCTTACTGTTATCTATAAATCACTATACGCCTTATCTCCTATAGAACTTCATCCGGTTAAAGATCAACTCCTAAGGCCAGATTTTTACAGATATGTTCGAACACTACGCTCATAGGCGCAGGTAATCATTACAATATAAAACAGTGTAAATTTATCTTATTCCATCTCACAAAGTATCATTGTATATGAATGAGGGCACTCTACCGCTCTGTTGACCTGACATCTATTTGTGAGTCTTTATGAGGGCTTCTTGAAGATAGAGTAGAAGTCGAAGTATGCTTCGTCTCGGCATTGGGAAACGCGGGCGCTACGAGATCCGACGAAGATCTCGACACAGGGCGAGAGCGACCAGTTGGGTCTCCACGGGCTGTGGCCGCCAACGCGTCGAGCTGTGTCATGGTATCGATCTGTGTTGAAGACCTAGATTTCATGAACGAAGCTCTGTCATCAGCCATGAACTGGTATCTTGCATCTGGATTCTTTCGCCAGAACACGAGGGCACTTGATATGATTATCATGAGCAGCAGGATCAGGGAGAAAGCGGCGTTGGCAACGAAGAGAACCAGGCCAGTCACGGAGGGACCCATTCGAGGCATGCCGAGAACATTGGTGAAAATGAAGAGGCATATGGCGTTGAGGAAGTTGAGAACGAAGATGGCAATGTTAAAGGAGTTCGTGCTCTTGTCCATGAAGGGACGCATGACGCTGGTGGCGATGAGAGCAGCGGCTTCGATGAGAATGAGGGCGACTGCCTGGGTAACACCACTCTTCTGGCTCAGAGCAACAAACATGCCCTTGATGAAAATGTAAGCCAGCTGGGGCACGATAAAGTAGTAACCGGTAGCTCGATACTGGATGTACAAGAATCCCCACTTGTTGAGGATTCGCGAGTTCGAGTAAAGAGTGACAACCGGGTTGTTGTGTCTCGCGAGTGTGACAATCTTCAGAGCTGCCACGGTGAGAGTGAGAAGAACTGTGAAAAAGAAAAAGACCGCGAGGACAATGTGCGCAGCTGAGTCAACCTGCGTGAATTCCCAGAGGCAGAGGATGGTGATGGGAGGGAAACCCATTAGGGTGAGTCTGAGAAGAATTCCCTTGAGGATGGTCCGCCATTCTGTTCGGAACTCGAGGAAGCGCTCTCGCTTGATCCACGCCTGCTTAGCACACAGGTCGAGGACAAGCTTGAAGAGGAAGACTAAGATGCAAGCGAAGACAGTGAAAATACCGAAGAAGACAATGGCGGTTAGGAAGAGATTCGTTGTCTCAATATGTGATCGGAACGCCACGCGCTGGATGCCGTAGACTAAATATGAGCCGGTTTCGAGTTCAATATTGCCTCGTTTCGAGAAGGCGAAGTCACGACGGATCAGAGCTGCAGCACCCGGGATGCTTTCCAAAGACCGTTTCACAACTTGGACCGAAGCAGTAGCGAGATTGTCAAAGAGACGAGCGGGCCTCCCCCCTGTAGCGCGATCATACCAAGTGAAGATATCTTGCATCCAGCCCATTCGGATGATACCCATAGACCACTGGAAGTTCTGCGTCCAAGCATCCACGACTGGCGGCATTGTAACAGCAGTAAGTCCAATGATAGCCTGGGCCTGGAAGTAGGCAAAGAGTGACAAAGTGTTGGCGGCAAGATGAGCAGCTGCATTGCCGTAGCCGGCTAAGGAGATGAGTGCTGAGGAAATGAGACCGATTCCAATGATGATGGCAGTGACCCATTTGACTGAGAGTTGCTCGACAGTCTTGCCAGTGGAGAAGTTGGCCTCGACACAGGCAACACTCTCGCCCGTGGAGGTCATGTTGACATATGCGCGCACAGTGGCATCCAGATCAGGGATGCCATACGCGATGCCAGGAATTTGATCCAAGGCATTGCCAAGCGGGACGTTGAACTTGATGTCGATATCACCGGGAGCCATAGGACATAGACTCGGCAAGTCGAAGCTAGTTCTGCAAGGATCGACAACCTCGTGAAGGAATTGATGGCCATAGACTTCAAGGGTGACATCAAATTCCACATAACCTTGAACCGATGCCAGAGCATTGACGTTGATGGTGGCCAGTGAGTTGTTTGGTGTGACGACAACGTGAAAGAGACTGGCAGTCAATAGTGAGCCTTGCTGACAACTGTTGAGAGATTTTGACTCAAGAACCCTGCCGGCCATTGCGGAGGGAAGTTGGGCGAGCCATGAGAATAAGATGAGAGATGCTGTGAATAGCTTCATGACGGCGGTGGATTGATGCGGTCGGCTACCGATGAGATTGAGTTGACAACTGGATGCGCTTGCGTGCTATGAGTTGGGTTCAAGGCTGTTGGATTATATGCGACAGTAGAATGCGACACTGTGAACCATTGTTGATGTTTTGATGATGCACGCGATGACAGAAGACAGACTTTCGGCTGACGCGGGGAAGTTCGAGGGGCGTTCAGGTCCGGAAAATGAAGCGAGAGTGTCGGACGCTGTTGAGCCAAGCTATCCCGAGACTGCGCAAGATGATTCAGCGATGGAAGCGATCAAGTTGATGGAAGTGGTGATGGTTCAAGTTGGTTGACAATTGAAGCCCGTTAGATGGAGAAACAAATAAAGACGGGATGGAGTCAATTCGACTCGACGGGGTTGGCATGGGAAATTAGAAATAAGCTAACGAGGGGAAACACGCCAACAGTGGGGATTTGGGCTCATCTACCTCTATAATTGGTGCGTTTCTTATTCCTCAGCATGTTAAAATTGGACGTTGATACGAGGTCTTTGCCAATCACTGACGCATGCGACATCAGATTATCCCGCATCATGGTATTTCCGACCGAATGCCCTCGTATTTGCTCAACTAGATGGGTAAGTAATAATGTGAGAAATGTGTCAAATCATGGATTGTACGTACTGTAACCGCAATAAGCATGTTTTGCCATCATCTTTTCCCCGCCGACTCTCCTCCCTTGACTCGGCCAGCATACGTCATGAATGCTACTTCTGAGCAGCTAAAAAATGATGGGTAGGCTATTATTAGCGCAGAGGCCCTAAATATTGATCCAAGTACAGTTGGGGTCATTGGTGAGAGTGCCCTGAAATGGTGATTCTCAGCACTGTTGTGCTACCCTGTGTTGGTTCAAGCAGACCACCTGTTTCCGCAAACCATCAATGAAGAATAGTAATATCTCTTCAGCTTTACTTGGCCATCTTACTTATAGGCTATTATATTATTCAGTAAATGACAGTAAAGTAATTAAGTTGACCTGGGTGCGGTTGAGATGCGAATTGAGGTTAAGACGCTGATGGGGGCAGCTTGTGAACGTCTAACAAAACCAATGACACAACTGAGTCGCACCAGTGTGAAACATCTCGTGGCCATCAAAGGTACTATGCCCTGTTTTATTGCAGATATGGGGAATCATGAAACTTCGCCGCATGATTTCCTATTTCGTTGAGGTAGAATCTGAAATCAGGGTTCTCATCCAGTTTGGGCCAGTTCTTGATGAAATGCGTTTTGCCAAAATAGCCCCGGACCGCATGGAAAACAGGGCATTTACCCAGAACCAGTTTCTTAATCTAGGAGAGCACTCCAAGCGAACTGCCTGATTGAGTTATCGGATGCTTTACGCGATATCCCTGGACAGTATGCCCAATCAATGACTGGCATCAAGCCTCGGTGCATAACCTCACCATCTGTACCACCAACAACTCGCATGGCGTGTTCCCTACAAATGTCTGACCTTCTCCTCATTTAACTTTTCAACCATCCAAGAAATTTGCTCATTTTGAAGTGCTCCGCCAATACTCACAGTCCCATGTCCCCTCCTCCGGCGCCTGTACCAGTCTCATCGCCTGAGCAGGCTACTCAGACATCGCAGCCAGTTGCAGATGCAAATACCCCAGACCAACCACTTGAGCCGGCTGCTCCCCACCAACCTGAACAAGAACCGGTAATCGACGACGATTCTACCTTGAGCGCCGGAGTGTAAGATTTCTGTAGGGGAGTTGACTTTGAACCATAGCTGACATTTGCAGAGACTCATCGACGGCATCTGTTGCTTCAAGTATCTTGGAGTATCGAAAGTTCAAGGGACGGTCGTATCACTCTACCTACCATGACAGTAGCTATCCGATTCCCACTGACGAACAAACTCTTGAGAACTTTGATCTGATGTAAGTGACTATTGCCCGGCACCTCCTCAGGCCTAGAGTAGCTACTGATTGGAACTAGGCACCACTTCCTGACTCTGCTCACTGATGACAAGCTGTATCTGGCACCTGTAAAGGACGATGTTCAGGTACGGTGGTATTGGTGAGATGAATATTTGCAGGGCTGACGCTTTCCGTGATACAGAGAGTACTTGATGTTGGAACGGGAACAGGTAGGCCACGCCTAGTCAGTACAGGAATACACGATGTTGATCGGTTTTTTAGGAATTTGGGCGATGTTTGTGCCATTGATCTCCCATGTTATATCCACTAACTGAACTTACCAGAGACGACGCTGACGAGCACCCAAATACCGCTGTCATTGGTACAGATTTGTCCGCTGTACAGCCAGACTGGGTGCCCCCTAATCTCAAGTTCGAGATCGATGACTGCACTAAGCCCTGGACTTGGGATGCAAATACCTTTGACTTCGTGCATATGCGCTACTTGTTTGGCGCTATAAGAGACTGGACCGCTCTGTTCAAAGAGGCTTACAATGCAGTCAAGCCAGGAGGTTGGGTCGAGTCTTGCGAGTCTGAGCCCATGACACACAGCGACGATGGAACCGTGACAGATGATGGATCAACCGCGCTGGGAGGAACCTGGGATAAGATGTTCATCGAGGGAGGCAAAGCCACCGGATGCTCCTTGTCTGTCCTTACCGAAGATCTCCAGATGAAGGGTATGAAAGAAGCTGGCTTCGTGGATATCCAGGAAACCTTCTACAAGGTGAGCGGAGAGTCCCATCATATTCTGCGCATACTAACTCATCACACCTGAACAGATACCATTTGGTTCATGGCCTAAAGACCCTAAGATGGCGGAGATCGGCCAGTACGCGAAGCTCAGTCTGGAATCCGACCTCGTTGGTAAGTCCTCGATTGTATCTCATAAGAAATGCCAGTAAGAAAGACTGCTGATGAGCCTTACGTAGGGTATTCACAAATGATTTGGCATGAAGTTCTGAAGTGGCCGGCCGAAGAGTACCAGATTTTCCTGATGCAGGTACGAAAGGATCTCCGGAATAAGAAACTTCATCCATACTTCAAGGTTCGCTTTGTCTGGGGCCGCAAGCCTGAAACCGAACATAATTAAGTGTCTCAGAGTCATTTGGAAGACATTGTTGGTAGTGGGAAAGAGCTGGTACTGCACATGGCAATAAACATTAGGCTATTCGGCGGGGCAAGGTAAGGAAACTTAGGATCTTT
Organism: Fusarium succisae; assembly: GCA_013186925.1. Taxonomy (NCBI): domain Eukaryota; kingdom Fungi; phylum Ascomycota; class Sordariomycetes; order Hypocreales; family Nectriaceae; genus Fusarium; species Fusarium succisae. Next base: position 17,907 of record JAAOAW010000447.1, on the reverse strand, counting down.
ATCTTGACAGAGATAAAAAGACTTAGGCAATCTATTCTAAGCTTAGGGGACTCTTTGGCGGATTTGTCTTAGCATCGTGTTCTAAAGTCTTGTATTTCCTTGCTCCGCGTGGGCTATCTAGATACGAAAGCCGACTTCTGGGTTTAACAGATTCTGCTCTTACATTTTCCTGGTACTGGAGAATCTCAGCATGCTCAAAGAACAAGTAATCTTTTATGATATTATGCGCTTTCAATTTGCTATTTTACACGCTCCAGTCTCCAAGTTAGACAAGCTCCAAGGTGCCGTTGAAGTTTCTGATTCTCTCATCAAGGATGATCGAGCTAAGCACCCAGTCTCCATCTCGGGACAGCTCACCCTCAAGTCTCTGACCTCCATCCACAAGACGAACATGTCGTGCAGAAGATCCGAAACCACCGCCACCATGACGACCACCACCAGGTACCTGCAGAGTCTGTCCAGGATAGATCAGATCAGGGTTGTTGATGCCGTTATGTCGAGCAATCTCCTCAAAGGAGCAATGAAATCGAGCAGCGATGCCTCGAAGAGTATCGCCTTGCTGAACTGTGACGGAAGAAGAGCTACCATGATGGCCACCTGCGGACCAGCGGAAGCTTCCTCTGTCGTTTTCGAGGACCTTGTCGAGGGAAATGGACGTGTGTTGGTAGTCTCCGTCCTCGCGTTTACAAGAGGCGTGCAGAACGTAGTCGCCGTGAGCATCGAGTCTGATATCTCGAGATGAAGCGGTGAAGTTACCGGCGAAGTGACCGCCACGACGTCGGTTGGAGCCACGAGAAGAGCTTCGGCTTCGACTTCGGCGACGATGGTGGTGAGACTCATAACGATCATCATCGCGGCGCTCCTTTCGTCTCCTCTCTTCCTCTTCCTCGCGTCTCTTCTCTTCCTCCTTTCGTCGCTTCTCCTCTTCCTTCTTCTCGTCTCTCTCATCCTTCCAGTCTCCAGCGGCGTCTTGCAACTTGTGACCACCGAAGGCACCAGCCAAAGCTCCGACGATGGTACTGGTCTTGCTGTGTCCAGTGACTCCACCCATTTTGTGACCGCCGAAAGCTCCAGCTGCACCGCCGGCAAGAGCTCCCATTACACCACGCTCGCCATCGGGACCACCGCCGCCGTCAAACTGGCCTTGAGGTCCTTGGTTGTATGCAGGAGGGCCCTGCTGGTATTGCCCAGGTCCAGACTGTCCACCAGGAGGATACTGAGAGGCCTGAGAGGACTCTGAGTAGTAGGATTGTGAGAGACCTGGGCGGTCTTGCGGATAACCTCCTTGTTGAGGACCACCTTGTTGGTAGCCTCCCTGTTGTTGACCGTACTGCTGAGGACCACCTTGTTGATAGCCGCCTTGGTCATTGCGACGTTGGTCGTCACCGCCATATCCTCCCTGGCCAGGGCCATCCTGGTTATACCCGGAGTTCTGCTGCTGGAAGTTGACGTTGTGGCCGTAGTAAGTCATTTAGATTGATGATATTTTGTATACCTGGAAATGGATTCTGCTTCATCTGTCGGGATTCGAGCAGCTTATATATGTTAACTGCCGAGGCGGAGACAAAGATGGTCTTCCCAGCCACAGTTGACGACTCCATCAACCCTCCTGGCCAAACCCAATCGGAAAGCTTGAGACTGGGAAATGTGGATTATCATGAGCACAGCCTCAGAAGATTGAGTGATGCCACGTATTGTCTGCGGAGGCTTGAGCGACGCTTGGCCCTCTTCTCTCTGGTCATTGCTGTCTTGGCGTTTGGACTACCGCTGGCCGTTGCGAATGAAGATGCAGGGATTGGTATTTTTAGAACAGGAGCGTCGTCATGTCCGATGGAACACTGCATATGGGGTGTTGCCATCATCTGTCAGAATCTCAATGAAGAACTCATTGGTTTGTAACGAGACTGTAACTTCTGAGTTTTGGTTTCAGATGCAGACGCTGTGTATCAGGCTCGTTTGTTGTTAGTGTTTGGTGTCTTTTAGCATGCGCCAAGCCCCCAAGCGGTTAAGGCGGCAAATTGCCCAGCATCGGTCCTGTCCGTGCTTCCATGGGGCATCTTGCGGTCTGGTAAGGCATTTTTCTAGAAAGGATAATACTATCGCCCGAAATTATCGTACATCTGTGTGCCAAGGAGTTGTGCAACGGATGTTGTAACTCACTCCAAGTTCCCAATATGACAAGAGTCCTCCATCAGAACGCTTGACTCTTTCGACCACAAGACCTCGGCCCACTAGACATTCGTAAGTTCCAAGGGTTCATATCAATGAAACATACCAGGAAAGCAGAAAGAATGTTCGCAACCAACCAGTACGGTATAAAGGCGCGCATCCTATCCCCTAAACACCTTGACCTACCAGTCACCTGTACGTTGAAATTTGAGGAAGCTTAGCGAAAACAATGGCGAACAAGCTCGAGGTAAGTTGCAACTGAAAATCTGATATCGATCTTGAGTTTATAGCTATTAGCGTGTTTCTCTCTTGAGAAGGGGTATCCTAAACTAACTAGTCATTCTAAACGGTCATCATACGAAACACCATCCTCTTTCCCAACCACATGACGGTAAAGAGGAAACTAAAGAGACAAGAGGCAATACCAAGAACCCATGCGCCTTCTATAGCATAATTAGAGTGCCACTGCTTCGTCGTCGCACTGACTATGTCATCAGCGTTGATCAAGTCAATCCCCTCGCGATGTAGTGTCCTCCAAACGTAGTTTCTTCGGGATACAGGCCAGCCTGGTAGCTCCCAGTATCTCGACTTTAAGTTCAACTTCTTTGCAAGTTGAATCTGATCTGCCAGCTTCTCCTGTTGTGACTTGCTGAAGTATGGAATGACAGTCCCAATGGCTCTAAAGAGAGACACTGAAGCTGTATAAAACTCATTCTCTTCCACTTCGCGACAAAGCGTATCGTTTCTCTCGCAGAATCCTGGACGGGACAGAAGATCCAATGAGGCATCGAGAAATACGTCGTGGTATTGTCGCCACTTTTGCAGATCAGAGCCGATATTCACATCCCGCCTCTTACCAATACCGCCGGTTCCGACCACAGTCAGAGGACCGGAATGAAATGACTGGTCTGCTGGCGTTGATCCAGTATTTTGGTGATATGAAAGATATCCTTTCTGTCTCAGAGGTTCTAGGTGCTTCAGCACTACTGGCCAAGTCTTTTCTGAGTCGTCCTTGACATCGATGAATAGGATTAGTGTCTTGTTTGGATGGCTAGCAAAAACACCAGCACGGTGTCCCTGGCCCTCGAGTTCACCCGGGGATCTTGGGGAGTTAAAAGAGTCGAGTATCTCCAGCAAGGGTTCAATGTAGAGAGAGTTTAGGGTCCTCTCTGGTGTGAGATTCCACCAGTGATGGCCGACCAAGAGATCGTCACCATTCTTGCTGAGCCAAACGTCGGCCTCAACACTAGCACAGCCAACAGATAAAGCCGAGAATAAGGGCCGTGGCCTCAAGTAGTCGTTGTGAGAATGGACCATAACTGGAGTAACTTGAGGCGACAGGACTTTAACCCATCTCTTGGCACTTTGTATAGCATCGCCGTACTTCTCGATAGGATCGGCCAAGGCAAAGCCAGAGGTTTCAAAGGTATGGACAGCATACCGCTCGATAACAAACGTCATCAAGAAGAACGCGATTCTGGTCAAGATGTCAGCCCATATATGCGACGGACAGTTGAGTAAGAACTGACAGGATTAGACATGCTCCAGCAAAAGCGGCGAGAAACCGACTCAGCCACTTGTTACGGCCTCTTGTACACGACCTTCTTCGCAAACAGCAGTATGCTGTGTAGGGCTGCAAGTCGTCTCCATTCGTCGGGCTGGTTGGCCGAAGAGGGCGATACTCAATATCGTCCTTGTGAGTCTGGCTACAGAAGTAGCCTGAGAGATTCATGATTCCTGCAGTAGAGGCAAAGAAACACGGACAGCATGAACACTTGCTATGACTGTAACATTTTCCACAAGACGAGGACGCACCTTGACGTATAAGAATTAACGAGAGCAATGCGAAAAATACCCGCAAAGTGCCGAATTGATCATGTGGAGGCTTCTGATCTACGACTAGTTCCCGGGTGGCCGTATTACAGCTGGTCTACATCCCACGTGGTTCCACCATGAGACTCTTCACCGACCAATCCTATTCATCAGTTCAACCACGAAGGTTTAGTTTGGACGATAACTCAAGCTTCATTCAAGGTTTTTGGCGATCGGCTTTAGCAGATGGCTTGTCTAGACTATTGAGATGGATGCGATAAGCACACGTGTGTCGATGAAGGGACGCGATGCCTCACGAATGAGTCAAACAGGACGAGGTTGCATCGTAGAAATCACTGCTGATAAGAGCAACAAAACAGACGTAACTAATACGAGCTTGGTCTTTGAGTCTGCGCTAGTTAGTCACCTACCTCTACCATGCAGTCTCTTCGGTAGTGCAAGCATGTACTGAAGATCCCTAACTTCACCACCCTTTGGCAGAACAAATTCACTACGGCTATATACTGTAGTTGGAGTTTGTACTGTCACATACGACCAAAGGTAGTTGAAAATACGGGATCCCGTCCGCTCTCCCATAGTCAAGCAACTAACCGGCGGATTAGTAGTTGGGTCGGTGACGACCAGCGAATCCCCGCTGTTGTATGTTATTTTTGCAAAATTTACATTTTTACAGTCTTTTTTCTCCTAAATACAATTCACTGCTGGATATGGAGACGTACATCTTTACTCCGATTTATCATAACAGGCACACTCCTTATCATGCAACCTCTACACAATCTTCTCCTGCTGCGTTATCATGCCGCATCTCAGTTTGTCTGCGTAAGATTTGCTGTCCTTGTACCTGTCTTGATGACTCCCCGATTCAGCGACTGGGTCAGGCTGGGGACTGAAAGCAGCCTCTTCACGCTTTTCCAATCACGACAAACTCAATTGCGCTCTCAAGATCAGTTTCTACACCGCTCAAACCCCCAACATGCATGAGCTTGGCCCCATTCGCGATCAAGTCAAACGTTATCGGTGTGCTGAGAAGAACGCCACAGGTTGGATAGCTCTGTCCTGGAACTACATTGATTATGACTCCGAATTGTGGCAGCGTTTTACAGACCAATTAACTGCCGGCCGTCGTTTACGTTAACCAGTTACAGATCTCCACACTTTTATAGTGCCCAACCGCCAATGCCAACGCAATACTATTTGAGACTTAGTTCCTCAGCCGTTTTCCATTTCTAGCAGTCATAGCCCAGACCAGCGTTATACTATAGAATAAAACAAATACATACCTGTTTTGTCACTGTTGGTCGACAACGAATTACGCACGCGTGACTCATAGAACTTTAGGCAGCAACCCCGCGAGATGTCATATCATATATATATATATATATGTCAGCTTTGCCTTCAAAGTCACTTTTAATAAGCCCCAGTATCACCTTTCATTCTCAATCAGTCATGCCAAGCTACTCAAGTGACCAGCTCCTGAAGGATTGGCGTTACGCCGTCAAGCAAGACTTCACTACATCTCAGGGGAAAACCTTCCCTTATGCAGAGAACGGCAAACAACAATGGGATGATGAGATCAAGAAGATTACCTTCGAAAGGCAGCCTCATGTTGGTTCTGTGAGCAGCAACGGAAAGTATCTTGCTCTCGGAATCGACCATGTCATCCATGTAGTCGACACCCAAAGCTGGAACACAATTGCAGTTCTAAGGGGCCATACAAACAAGATTGAGACCCTTGCGTTCAGGTCTGGCCGCTCTGATGTGTTGGTCTCGAGTGAAGAGCAGGTATATGACGATTCGGGGCATACTGAGCCACCTACGATCATTCTGTGGGACATCAAAGAAGAAAGGTCGGCACCGAGACTGGATGACGATCAGTTACGAAACGCCAGTCAGGTAGCTGTTTCTGGTGCCGCTGATAAGCTAGCGGAAGCCGGAATTAATCTGAGCAAAGACGAACTCCGCCACCTGGGGGGGACTGTTGGACCTGCTGTCAGCCGTACTGTCTCCAAGCACATCGCGGCGAGTAAATTGACCATAGAAGGTCGACTACAATCAGCTCACGAGTCTCAAACCTTCAGCACTTCCGGAAATTGGATGACATACTTGCCTGGAGAGTCACCTATGTCGAATGGCGACGACCCATGGCATATCCATATCGTTTCCTCGGACGATCTTTCCAAGAGCCTACTCCTGAAGGGCCACACTGACTCAATCATGTGGACAGGATGGAGCGCTGATGAATCAGTCTTTGCTTCTGTATCATGGGACGAGTCCATCCGTATTTGGGATGCTACTACAGGAGAGCAAAAGTACAGATTCAAGACCGAGGGGCAGAACTGGGCTGGTGCTTTCAGTCCCGACTCGAGCTACTTCGCAGCAACGGACGGACTAAGCAATGTGTGGATCTATTCCCTGACTGACGGAAAGCAGCACTGGGTCTACAAGGGACAACGTTCTGATCGCTGGAGAAGGACTCTTGCATGGCACCCAACCAACCCGTGGCTTGCTGTGGGTGGAGAGAGCAGCGGCGAGCTACTTCTCCTCGATGTTAGCGGGAAGAAGTTACTCCATAAACGACTATTCTCTACAGATGCCTGTCCAGTCGACAAGGAGTCTCGTGATATGATAGAAGACTTTGTTGGGACGCTGGAAGTGAGGTTCTTCGATGGTGGAAACAAGCTTGCGGTTTGGACTTTCGGTGATTGGAGTATTGAAGTGTACGACCTCAAACAGGAGGTCAAGTGGCGGTTTGCAAGAGGTGGAACAGAAGATGGGCCAAATGCTGGCAAGTGGAGGAATGATCAGGGTAAGGTTACCAGTAAGGGGGGATACGAAATGCTAGCTTGGGAGGATCGCTCGAAGAGTTCCATGTTTCTTGCCAGTATCGACTTCGACGCTGTCCGTATTTGGGAGGTACCACTGACAGCTTAAGCCTTTTGTGTGGGTGCAACATGAGCTAGTTCAACACCAGCCATGATGTCGTTACCCGCCCATGTACCATTCATCAGAGACTGCCAGATGTCCCTGAACACAATCATGGAGGTTTGGCACTGTTGGGCAGCAAACAGTGGATTCAGTATAACTCAAGGATACAATAATGATGAGTAATACGGATTTATCTAAAGGATCAATTAGTGTTAGCAGAAGTTCCAATTCTGAGCCCGTCGTTCGACGCTGTCGCTGTTTACAACCCTTCGCTCTGATATCAAATCTTCTCTGACCCGTCTTGCCTCATCTATTGCATATGGGTAGTCCACTTTCTGAGTTATTGTATCTCGGATTTCACTGGAAAGGCGATTGAGCGGTTCTGACTCTTTGAGCTCATCCTTCCACCAATGCTTTTGCTGAGGGGGCACGTTGCCTGTCGAGATGATCGGGATAACTGGGTCAACAAGAAACAGAGCGACGATCTTACGGTGCCCAGAGCAAGTCTTTTCAGCTAACTCGAAAGGTTCAACTCGATGTTGATAGATATTAGGGAAATAAGGCTCTGCCTTCTTGGGTCAAGACGCTCCCGAGATCCTGCATTTTATTCCCTTTAGCTTTGATGGCAAAGATCGCTTCAATGCCATGGTAGTCCCCCTGAGAGTAACTAAGCCGGTCTTCGAGATTGTCTCTATCTGCATGAGTACGGAAGGAAAGACGAGACTCGGTGATGTTATCGCTGTCGTAGTAGAAGAGGGCCGTGGCGCAGATATGTTCGTTGAGTTGCCCTTCAACATGCCACGAGCCACCATCATACGTGGGTTTCTCAGGAGTCAGGTGTATGTTTGCCATCTTGACAATGACTTGAATCCGTGAGGAATTACTGAAGAATCCTTCACTTCTGAAGTGCGATGCATCGAGGGGGTATGTTGCATCCTCCAAGGGTTCTGGGCAGTTGATCTTGTGAGTTTCTGACTACCATTCCCTATTCAACATCTCGCCCTCTTCAAATACAGAACTAGTTTCCGAACCACTGTCGTAGTCCTCGCCTTGGGCGAACAACCTACTACTCGGATAGCATCCATGCATCTTCGCACAGATCTCTGGCACGTTGCACGTCCACTTGACTTCGTGAACGGTTCCGAATCTCTTGAACCTGAACTCCTTGCGAGCTGAACGGCAGACAACATCCCAAGCGGGAAGGGATTTCGCGATCAGTTCTTCGATGAGAGAATAAACGGCTCTGTATCGGACAGGGTGAAGATTGTTGATGTAACTCTTGATTCGTGGTTGTTCGCCTGCCAGGTCAACATCACATGGAAGCCATTGGTATCGTAGTGACAAAGCTCTCTTGTCGTCATCTCCAGTGGAAGATTGAAAGCCATCCGGCATTCTGAGATGCGGCCTCTTAGGCTCATGGATGACCTTCCCCGAGCCGCAATGATGAAGGCAATTGTCCAGCGTTACGTATTTGTCGGAAACAATTCGAGATCGGCCAAACACCAACGGCCAGAGTGAAGGATGAACAAGGTCCAGAACCTTGTCTTCGCTTTCTGGATGCCAGTCTTGTTGGGACGCAGGGACGTCTTCAAGTAATGCAACCGCAGCTCTGAGCTTCTGCATCAACTCGTTGGGGAGAATCGCGTCTGACTTGATGATACAAGCGGAAGATTCCATCACGGGAATCAGCTTCGTTTGTTCGTAAATCTTAGCCTTAGCCGTAAGATCTTTGAAGCACTGGAAAGCATCAGTCACCGAATACCATCGGTCGGTCCTATTGGTACCCACCACGTCTGTCATTTTGCTCGTAAAATCACCATTCTGCTGATAGCTTGCCCATGGCATTTGTAGCGCTTCCTGCTTCCATTTGGAGATGATATCAGTATTCAAGACTTTCTCCCACCAATGCGGCTTGTTTGTGATGTCCTCCTCCAATTTCAGCATGCAGACTTCACGGTTCATGAGTGGTCTCGATTTCCAATCTTTCTCAGGCAAGCCAAGAAGGAAAGGCTGGCGTTTCTTGTTGTCTATGCCGAAACTCGAGGGGAGACCATGTCCTGGAAGTCTTAGAACGCCATCTCTCTTCTGAACTCAACGGGGCAGATTAGCGCCTGATCTATGTATCTGCATTGATGAGCTAAGTTCTAGAATGCTTTGGACCTACCGATGTGCCATTCAATAGTCTGTGTAACCAGAAACGCTCAATGGTATTTCTGTGAGAATTGTCATCTACTATGGGCTTGCCGACGAGGTCATGGTATCTTGTGTGCACTTCTTCCATCGTGGGCATAGACTCCTCAAATTCGTCAATCCAGGCAATCAATTGAGCGATTTCATGGTGGATGACAAGTTCTTCATCCTCGCCCCCATCCTCGTAGTCCGAGTCTTCCCATTCTTCGAAAATGCGAGTATATACGTACTCCTCGCCTACCTTTTGAACCGAGTAGCGATGCATTTTGAAGTCTGGCAAAACTTCGTTGAGAGGAGTGGTAGGAAGTTGCAGTCGTGATTGTTGGTTATTTTCATCGTCGCTTATGCTGCCTATGCATCAACAACTCTGCGCTTGGACCAGACAGGACTCAGCCCCATCTGGATACACTGTTTGTTGGTATATTTGATTAAGGAAATGAAGCTTGCCTACAAAGTATTGGTTGCGTAATTCAGAATTCCTGCTAGGGTAGCAAGACAACAGGCCTGCATGTTCATAGACTTGACTGTTGGGTGAGCTGTGAGTGACTTGGTCTTGAGATGCGAGTCAGAGTACTCTGGCTCTGTGGCTATGGTGAGGCACAGCACAGCACTCACTGGGCGAGGAGCAACTGGTATTAGGTACTCTAGGGTGCCAGAATAAACTGGTCGAAAAGCTCGGGACATGATACTAAGCTTGCCAAAGCTTTTAGTCACTTAAGACAGAGTCCTCAGCGGGATAGCATTTACTCCGCTCCATCGGACATTCATTCACTGCTGACTGTCTAGACTGTTTCCGATGGACAAAGCCTCGAAAAACTTGTCCACTCGTTTTCGACGCATTTGTGGAGACTTTTGCAGTCTCGCGCGACAGAGCCAGCGAAACGCGAGGTTCCTGAGCGGGGAATGCTGATTGGCCACAGGGCCCCGAGAATCGAGCGAGATGGCTTCAAGTCTGAAGTTTGATGATGAGGATTGCGAATACAGCGAAGGCGAGTTCAAGGCTTCAGTTGGAGATCAAGTCAATATATATAGGGGATGGCAGAATCTTCAGTTCATTTCTAATTCATCATCACTTAAGAGTTATATTCACTCAACACATCAACATCAATCTAATTTGACACCGCCCTCTAACATCTAATCACCACCACAATGGCCACTCATACCATCCGCAAAGTCGTCTACTCTGCCTACGGTGGTCCCTCCAACGTGAGCGTCGTCACAGCTCAAATCCCCCCTCCAGCAAAAAACGAAGTCCAAGTCGATGTCATCTACTCAGGTTTCTCTGGCGCCGACATCCAGATGCGACTTGGCACATACCCCATGCAAAAGGCGGCACCTTTGACACCCGGCTACTGCTTCGTTGGTCGCGTCAGCACTAATGGGGACAAGTCCTCCAAATTCCGCCCTGGTCAGGTCGTTGGCGCTCTTAGCGTGTACGATGCTGAAGCTCAGAAGATCAATATCCTCGAAAAGTACTTGATCGCTATTCCTGAGCGCGTTGATATGCAACAGGCGGTCGCTGCCTTTCTTGATTGGAACACTGCTTATGGTCTTGTTCATCGCGCGACAAATTTGGTCGGCAAAGGCCAGCGCGTCTTCATTCATTCCATCAGTGGAGCTGTTGGCTATGCCATTATGACCTTGTGCCTGCTGGAGGGCGCTGAAGTCTACGGCACCGCTTCAGAGCGCAACCATGAGTCTCTTCGCCAGCTCGGAGTTACACCCTTTACCTACGCCAACAAGAACTGGGTCAGTGACATGAAGCAGCGCGGTGGTGCGCACGTAGTCTATGATCCCATTGGCTTTGAGCACTACAATGATTCATGGGACATTCTCATCACCGACGAACCCTCACGTCTCGTCGGTTTCGGTGGTAACATGAACATTCTCCAAGGCGACGACGCCAAACCGCGATCGCAGTATGTCGGCATGGCCAAGCTACTGGCCAAGAACGGCTGCTTGTTTACCAAGAGAAGCACATCATTCTACTACATTGACCGCGATCGCGCGACATTCATGGAAGATCTTCAAGCCGTCATGAACCTTCTCATTGATGGAAAGGTTGAGGTACCGATCAAGAAAGTCTGGGATTTGGAGAATGTACGGGAGCCCCATGAGACTTGGGGTAAGGTCCCTGGAATGGGATCATGCTTGATCCGTGTCGACCCCAATGCTGCTTGAGCAGGGAACATTGGCGGAGGATTGTAGATGACAGTCATTGTTTGGTTGATAGCATTTTCTTGATAGATTGCCATGTATACGAACTTCTCTTCTTCTTTTACATGACGACCCGCCATTGGTCTACCGTGATTTTGATCTTGAAGCGTTCGTAAAGTAACAGCAGCCGTACGTCAATGGCGCTCAAATAGTGGTCCTGGGCCACTGTTCCAGGCGTTTTAGCGCTATAGTGCCTCGCATGGATTGCCTTTTACGGGGCTGGAGGCTTCAAACTTCACTAGCTGCTCCCCATGACAAGAATTGAGTTGAATAGAATCACTAATTGATCACCGAATTTGGCTTGCAAGCATGACAAGACCAAGACATATGTGCTTAAACGCTATCAGAATTCGCGCCAAATACTTGAAGCGCTTCGAATGAGCTTCCATTTTGGGCCTTCTCATCAAGTGTGCGAAGGTATATATAAGTCTCTATTAATCCGAAGCTCGACATGAATGCACCACACTACACTATGCCCGAAATTGGATATCTTCTCGATGTCAGACCTAAACGCAGTCCTCTTGATCACAGGGGCCTGGCACGTCCCTAAACACTACTACAAACTCATTCATGAGCTGGAGAGCCATGGTATAAAAGTCATCTGCGAATGCCTTCCAACAAACAATAACGCTGTACCACCAAACAAAACAATCGAAGATGATATCAACTTCATCAAAGATATCGTATTTGAAGAGGTTGCAGCGGGCACGCATCTCACTGCCATTGGTCATTCGTGGGGAGGCATGCTTGCTTCTGCAGCTTTGGCGAGCTTTGCTGTTTCGCACTAGTCAAATGAAGGGGGCGTCACTGACATGATCTTCATCGCCGCCTTCGTGCCATCGGAAAATGATTCATTGGCCGGCCTCTTCGGTAGAAAGCTACCTTCTGCGCTTGTTCCTGAATCTGACGGGACTCTGGTGCCGACTGATCCTATCCACCTTTTCTATCATGACTTGCCCGAGGAAGAAGCCCAATGGGCCAATTATACAATGGTCGCTCATGGAACGAATGTGCAATATGCTACTATCAATTGCGAGAAAGTGACATGGCGTGTTATTCCACTGACGTATATAATTTGTGAAGAGGATCAAGGACTGCTCAGCTTTTTGCAAGAGGGCATGATTAAGAAGGTTGAAGAACAGGGGGTCATCGTTCAGAAGTATCGGTTGCCTTCCTCTCATAGCCCTTTTCTGAGTATGCCCAAGATGCTTGCCGATATCGTGCTGGAGGTCATGAACTCAAGATAAATGTAAAGAAATGTACCTAACTACCATGCTCGGTCTAAGTCAAATTGGACAAGTGGATGCTGGAGAGTATGCCGAAGCTCAATGGAGAAAAGAGACAATTTGACTTTCAGAGATAGAAGGAGCGAGAGGGGACAAACTTAGTAACAAGTTGTAAAATGAAAGTAGGATGTAGATTGAAGTTTGGTAGACTGTAAGTAGAAGTCAATTAACAAAACCATTCTTACCGTCATTATTGCCATCCATGTAAACGTATTTCACTTGTTAGCCAAGCATGTCCACTTCTGGCTCCCAGCAACCATTTATTTTAATGCAAAGTATCAATCTAGAATTAAATACAATAAGATGAATCATACGTCATACTGCTACAGAGTTGTACCAGCTGGACGGAACCATAGGTCTTACCATTACCGACTCAGTGAGAACTCAGTGAGTGACATGATAGCGCCAACCAAGACCATAAGCCGCTTGAATCATGGAAGTCATGCAGCAAACCGCTGTTTCTGGAGATACGTCAAACTAAAATTGCAATGCAAGAATAATTATACACCCTAAGCAAAATGTCTTGTCTGTAGTGTAATTTTAATGCTTCCCCCATGATTCAAGTCATAGGTCCCCCATCATGGTAAAGCGGCTTGAGTACATGGCTATAGCATCCTCGAGAAGCAGATCAATCTTTTTTTAGCAATTCAATTTCAACCATCGTTCGCTGTCGTTGCCGCGGCTGTTCGATAATCAGGAGGCAGGGCTCCGCCTTGCTGAGTATGCGGTTGCAATGGAGTCCGGAGCGCCGTGCGATACGTCGGAACTTTGCTAAGTTCAGCAAATTCTTCTAGGTCGGTAGACACAGTTTCTGATGAGCTGCGCGATGGGCCGTGACTCTGGCTTGACTGTGATGATTCAAGTGTGTTAAAGCCCTCGTATGTCTGACTCTCATTCAAGTCTGTGTGATGAGGAGTGCTGGTACCAGATCCTTCTCCCTCACCCTGATGAGTGCCTTGGCCAGGGATCTGCCAGTCCTCAAGACTGTCGTATAGCTGATCGAGAATATGTTCTCCATACACTGGCGGACCTACCAATTCGCTTGGCGGTCCTTGTGTACTAGGGGCTTGGTCTATCAAGTTGCCTTGGTCGTCAAGAGTGATGGACGGTGAAATGAAGATATTGACCGGAATGCCCAAGTCAAGCTTAGAGGTTAGTCTTTGAGCCCGCCTGGTCATTAAAAGGGTTGACTTACATGTGAGACATGTCCGTCCTGATTCCGAATAGGAATATGTATCTTGAGTTTGTGGTAGACCCTGATGCCTTGTGTGTCTATGTCTTGGATGCATTCACTCAGCCTCTTCGGTAGCTGCAGTGTCTTCTTCATGACCCATCCCTCTTGACCTGTTTCCTCTATAGTGTCCTGCCAGTATTGCTCTCTTGACATCTCAAAGTCCCATTGAGAGATTTCGCGCTTGCTTTTGTGCTCTCTTGTGTAGATGTAGTGTCTGCTGTGCATGCTGAACTCTTGGAACTCCACCAAAGTTGCGACGATCCTTTCAATCTCGAGTCCTTTGACCAGCGGCGTAAATTGTGTGTCAAGAACAATAGACCCTCCGAAAACAGCAGCTTTTGTCGGTATGGAGACAGAGTAATCGACTTTGTTGATCCATGTCTGCTCGACGCTCATGTTATGCATGAACTCCAATGCAGTCGGTGCAAATGTGCGGATTATTCGAAGCTTCTTGGTACAGCTGATATGTCGAGCCAGCTTGCCTCTACTGATTGTTGCTCTCAAGCCATACGTGATGGAAGCATCCCGGATACCCTCAAGGCTCTCAGAAGTATCTCCCGCCATCATCAGTTCGAAGGGCCACTCATAGTTGCCAGCCGGTAGAGTGACGCTCTTGCCACCTGTTTCTAGCAATGAAGGCCATTTGTGCTTCATGATGCTAGTATTGTGGGCCACGCCGGGATCGTTAAGCCATGCATGGCGTACAGTACCATCTAGGCGAAGTCTGACTTCATCGAGCTTGAGCGACGACTGTAGACACAGGACTACGACGCCCTTGAGTAATTGATCTGTTGATTCATATCGGCTACCCCAAAACACAACAAATTCGCGTTCAAGTCTTGTAGCTATTTTAGTAAATGCTCAAAAATTGCGTTGTTGGGATGCATACCTAATCTCGAAGAGGGAATACGGTGTTGATGCTACGCCACTGAAAGCAGCAGCGAGAGGCTGGTTATTGTGTTGGTTCGTGGACGCGGCTTGCATGATTCTGACAGACGCCTATGCAAGGTTTGAAAGAGTTAGTTAGTACATTTCTCCAAAAATGAGGCTGAAAGATTTTCGTAATAAAAGAACATGTCGCTGTGATTCCGTTGGGGCAATTGACATAGGTATATCTCTGAACCTCGGCATCCGCGTGGGCCGATAGACGATAAGAGTTTAGCTGGCCATGAGCTGATCTGACGATGCCATTTAGTCCGGCACGGAACGATCGGCGACAGAATCAGCCCGATGCATCAACATTCCATTCACCCCGTGACACGGCACGTCCTAATCTTGTCTTTACCCGCTGAGGTTTAGGCTGCGAGGCCCAACAGCGCCTGGATTTGCATGTGATGGGATCCGCACTTACACCGCGTGTCTTGTTGTGATTCCAGAACATTTATGCATGAGAACCTTGTTTTTAATTGCATATGAAGACTCCACATTATTTCCGTAATCTCGAAAACCATGTGAAGAGTATTTATGGACTGAAAACTCGCTGCATGTGCCTTGGACGTCTGTTTCAGCTCCTCATATGAAGAGCTGGACACGTCACTCACCAATGCATAAGCTTACTGTGTTGCACTTTGTCTTATCATGTATAACGTCATCCGCAAGAAAGAGTAATAGACCTGATTTCAGTATGGTACGTCTTCATGCAGGAGCCTCATGAATTGCTGATTGCTGTGAAACCAATCCCCAATCTGGAACGACGCATCGTATTCGGCCCCGATTGCAACCCCAGTCGCGCCCATGTCATCCACAGTATGTACTACCTCTGGATCAATCATCGTGGATTCACTTGAGCTTGCCAGAGATGCGCCGGTGTGTGAAAGCTCGGGGCATCCTTTGGCGCTGAGTCGAGCGGCTTTGCTGAGAAGTTCGTAAAGTCGATGGGGATGCGTCGCGGGCTCTGAATGGCTAGACTCCGACTTGAACGATGATGCGAATCTGTCTAGGCGATCCAAGTCCTTGGCAATTGAGTATCGCACGGCATGAGCGAAGACGATGCTAAATGGAAAGAAGGGTGTATGCAAGATAGCCCTGTCAACGTCAGCTGACGGTAGGAAATGCGGCTGAAGAATAGTCTGCTTACCAGTTTATATATCTTCGTATTAACAGGGGATCTTTGCACCCGTTGACAAGCTTCATGCACTGATCATGCAGGTCAAGGGTATTGCGAGCAACAGTAAGACAGCTTTCATGTACCTCCATACCTTGGGAGCCAGGCAACACCCTAAGAACCATGGCCGTTAAGGCTGATTGGCAAACGAGGTCACAATGAAGGTATATGACTTTCATAGGGTCATCATTCATGTCTCTGTTCTCCGCCAAAGCTTGCTACACACCATGTTAGCCACAATGGCAAAGCGGAAAGGGCTACCACGTACTGCGATCTCGTGATGGGTCTCGTCTATGATCGACTGAAGCTCCTGTGCAAGACCATTAGCTGCCTGGCAACGTGTAGCGTTCGATGTATTCAAGCCCTCAGGGCTATATAGCTGGTCATATGCCTTTCCCTGTATACGCCCGAGACGAATGGATCGATGCCGGTTTTCCTGACGGGTCAACGATACTTCAGAGTCACGAATACCAGAGCATCGTCCCAGCCTCAATGAAAGGCCCTTTTCGTATGCATAAACGACCCAGAACAAGTCAGACCGCATAGGTTGATGGCCATCTTTGGGCGACTCGAGCCGATGATAGCCCAGAGTTTGACATATTGTCATTGCAGTCGAGATCAAGGTCCACGACTGTGATGCTCGACTTTCCTCCACCGAGTAAATTGCCTTCGAAACGTTAGCTGTTATCTTGAAACCACGGGCGATGAGAGCATACCCCGAGAGCAAGCGCGGCGATCAACTCCATGCATGGCGTCGCCAACAGAGTCAGTTTCGTAAGACCGTCGCCAACCTTGGAGTGATAAAAGCGGCAGTATTTTTGTGATTTGAAATCTCCATGTATGACTGCATATTCAGCAAATACGTATGATAAGAAACTATTTGCGATGATAAACTCAGCCTCGGTATGACCCTCAACGCGGAAGTAGACCTTGTTGCAGATATCTAGAAAGACATCGAGCGGAAGGAAACGGCATATCCAGACTACTCTATAATCTCTTGAGTGATCTAGTATTGTCAGTATTGATAGAAAGAAGCATGCGCTGACTTACCTTTGACCCATCGCAGAATTTGCACGATGGCTTCCAATGGGGGCGTCGGGATACTTTCCAGTGGCTCATGAGGTTTTGGCTGTTGGCTTTGTGTCATATGAGGGTTCTCCAAAGCATTGGCAAGACTCTTCAACGAAGAAACGGTGCTGCTCCACTCAGTGTCTGCTTGAACTAAGAGATTGTCCCGAATAATGGATTGAACAAAGTCTATGATATGGGCGGAGTGATCCCATCGAGGAGGCGGAGCAGCTCTATCAGGGGGTCGGAGGTTCCCTGAATCATTTTCTTCCGCTGGATTTGAAGATATAGAAGCGGAGGGATGTTGCTCTTGTGGTGTTTGAGCTGATGTGACTCTGTTCAGGTCGAGTCCTGCCAACAGAGTCTTAATGCTATTGACGTCACGGGAGATATCATCAATCTTTCGCTCGCTGTTTCAGAATAATTAGGCCTAGAACGCTACAACCAACGGGACCGCAAATACTATTGTTCAGAGACCAAGACTCTTTGCCTAGCGGTGCTTTGCTTGGGCGTGATCTGACTATGAGTGCAGTCGACGCGGGCTGAAACACAGTTCGAACAAGGCGTTGCTCTATCACACCCGATCTAGTAAATCTTAGGATACGTCAATCATATTGTAGATTAAAGGTACCTTTCTAGCTCGGCATTGATTACACTAGCATGCATGTCAGTCGACGACTCTGTGCAGTAATTAGTATTAGGAGATTTGCATGGGTCCATACCGAGCGGCGACTGATTGCAGGGCGGTCTGAACCTCCCTTCTCAGTCGGAGATGCGCGCGATTCCATGTTGATTAGTTGGTCGATGGAGGTTTGTCATTGACAGAGACTCAGCCATAGTGTTAGTAGTAGTAGTAGTATTTATTACGCCCGGGAGAACGG
>JAAOAW010000446.1:0-53331 GCA_013186925.1 Fusarium succisae | reverse complement strand
CACCGGATCCGGCGGATCACCGGGAAATCCCTTAAAGATGTGGGTCTCCCGCCCCACGATCTGTGCCGCATGCGCCCGCACCCAAAATTCAGAACGACACGAAATTATCACCAGAACAGCAAAACAACGATTACTTGAGATCATCCGTATCCACTCTTAGACAACCCCAACATCATTAAGAATAGTCGGCCGGTGCCCTGGGGTGCCATGGGGTGCCATGCCTCAACCCCAGCCGTCATGATGGTGGTGATTCTCGGGCCTATCGCTGTCTCCCTGGTGGCTAAAGGCTCGTCTGGGATGTGTGGATGACTGCGAGTTGATGTAAATGCGAGTACAATTCATGATATCCTGAAGTGAACCCCTCCTCAGAGTAAAAGCGAAGCCTTCACTTGGCGAATCTGAGGCGTTGTTGATCTGACGTAACTCTGGAGCTTCGCTGCTCTGTAGATGGCCATCAACTGAAGTGGAAGCAGAGCTGGAAAGGGCTACCAAAGGAGAGGCGAAGCCTGTAACTTGTTTCCCAATTAGGAAAAGCAAAATCTTCGTCCGAATTGAGATTATGGGTAGTCGGCAGCTGTTGCTGTTCCGCATTCTCCGTCACGTTTCGGGTCTGAGGATTCGATTAGTCACTCACGCACTCATATGTGGAAACAAATGGAATGACTAACATGTCTTTGAGAAGCTGCGCCGCGTGTATCATGTGAAGGTTGATGGCTTGAGCATCGCAAGGTTCTCAGAGTTGGTAGCGGAGTTATCGGTGTTACAGAAAAGCTCGTAGGTCATGGCCTGAGGCGGAGGTTGTCGGGTGGGATATATCGCACGTAAAGCGTACGTGGTCTGTGAAAGGTTAGTCGACCCAGTGTTTCCAGTAATTTCAGATAAATAAAATCGCATACCTTGGGTTTTTGGTGTTGCCTCCGCGCGGGCAAGGCGGCTGCAGCTCACAGGAGAGCTATCAAAGGAGAGGCGAAGCCAAGACACCAATTCGCTCTCCAAAAAAAAAAGAAGAAGAAGAAAAAGAAAATAAAAAGGCCGGGGGCCGCCAAAAAGAATACCACCGTCTAAGACGGGGGCGACGAGAATGTTTAGCCCTTGGGGGCGGGTGAGGAGGAGGAGGGCGTCTTCTCGAAGGTCGGCCAAGGTCCAGGCCCGACCGGCTCCCCTTTATCGGGAGAGTCTTTCTGCGCCGCGTCTACGTCGGCTTGGGTCGCTGTCCCTCCTGGAAGGCCTGACCCCTTGGGAGTCAGGTACCGTTCCAGGAGGGCGAGAAGGCGGTCGATCTTGGGAGGCGGGGGCACGTTGGGGTCCATGATGTTGATGTTGATGTTGGTGATGGTTGCATTTTGAGCATCTCAGAATGAGAATGGAAGTTATGGCGCGACTCAATGCGGTCTCCACTTTTTATGAAGGAAGCCAGTGATTCACGGAGGTGTAATTGAGAACCTAAGGCACCACGGCCATCAGATCTTCGAGGAACCCTAATGGGCGAAATACGATTGGCATTGACTAAATATCATCTCATTACCTGCGTACAGACTCCGTGGCGAACATCACACAATCTACCTCATCTTCAAAGCAATATCCAACCCCAACGGCTTCCTCAAGAACCCCTCACGCGTCTCCATAACCTCCTGCTTCAACTCGGGCGTGTATCTCCTCGCCCACGTCGCCGCGATCAACTTCATCTCCATCTCCGCAACATTCCTGCCCACACACGCTCTCGGCCCATGACTAAACGGATTAAACGCAGTCTTTTGCAGGTCATTCAGACTATCCCAGCGCGCCGGCTTAAAGTCGTCCGCATCAGGGCCCCAGATGTCCTGTGAGTGATGCAGCGTGTACGTCGGCACGCTGAGCACGCTGCCGGGCGGGAAATAATGGCCCTTGATCGTGACGCCGGGGGAGTTGTCGGGGATTTGGCGCGGGAGGCCGATGCCGGATGTTGAATGGTAGCGGAGGGTTTCACTGATTACGTTGTTGAGGTAGGTTAGGTCGCGGACCATGTCGTACGTGGGGACCGAGACGTCAGCGGGGATCGCCTCGTCGAGCTCGGCCTGGAGTTTCTCGAGAACGCCGGGAGTTCGTGTGACGTGATAGAGTAAAGCGCATGAAGAATTGGATGTGGTGTCACTGCCGGCGATGAGCTGCGTCAAGGCTTCGGCTGTCAATTCCTCGCGACCCAACGGCTCACCCTTCTCATCTCTGCCTTCCATGAGTCGCGCGAGGAGATCTTTTCGCTCGACGGATGGCGGGTTATCCAATCTAGCCTTGACGCGCGCGATCGCAATTCCTGCAAGATTCTTGACTGCGTTGAGGCCGTTGCTGAAAAACGGGTCGGGCAACCATTGAGCATACGGCTTCAACTGTGGCCAGCATCCCAACGTCGCGCTGACCTCGCCTCTTCTGTTCAGAATCTCAATTGCTGACGCATAAATAGGTGCGCTGTCAGGCGTCGCCCGAACTTCGGCTACGTCGGCGCCATTTGCGAGCATGCCAAAGGGCACACCAAACGCGAGATCGCCGATGACATCGAATGCGAGGTAGTTGAACCACGGGAGACAGTCAAATAGGGCTTGTCGCTTTCCATCCTTATCTGTAGTCTGGCCTGATGCGACAAGTTTGTCGAGCTGTTTGACGAAGAGCTCCAGGTTGGCATGGATGTAAGGCTCAAATTGGCTGATTGACTTGGCGGAGAAGACGTGAGAGATGAGCTTGCGCTTCCGTGTATGCTCAGCGCGATCGCGCGTATTGAAGAGACCTCGTCGGATTGAGACAAATGCATCGTAGAAATCACTACAGCTCATTAGCTATGAGAAGAGGTGAAGCTGCGGGGTACTCACGACTTCAAGAAGCCATTTCCGTGGCCGTAGATGGTGGCGATTGCATCAGGATCCGCGATGGAAGTGTGGTTAGGCTGGATTCGTACGACGGGACCCAATCTCTTGTGAATCTCATCCACGACGCGATATCGTTCACCACGCCTGCAGATGTAGAGAAGCCACAGATTCGTGAACTGCGCCGGGAAAGGCGCTGGGATATCTCTCAGATGACCATAGGTCACAAAGTATGAGTAGAGATAAGTCGCGATGAGGACACCTGCGGCAATGGGGATTGACCACCAGGTGAAGAGGATGTCGACAACAGCCATGACGACAGATTGCGATGCTGCTGATGGTTAGCGATGTTCGTTCTCTACTGTCGTGTACGCTCACCTTTGATCGCTAAGAAGCGCGAGTATTTAAAGACAGCGCGCCACTGTTTCGATCAGTCCAGGTAAGCAGCAGTATTTAAGCAATTGAATCACCACGAGGACGGAAGAATGAAGTCAGCCTACTCCAAACTTCCGCATTCTGGGCTAGTCAAACCTCCGCTCGCCCCCGCATCTCGTTCGGCTTGTCTGGATCGGTAGTTGATTGAAGATGGGGATATTCTCGAAAGCTTACCCGGGATCCAATGACAGTTCTTTAATTTAAACTTAGTCAAGATGATGCGCTTCGTCATCGGGCGCCGAAAGTGCCGATATCTTGATATACCCTGTTGCTGTCTTTGAGCTAGTGTGCAAAGAGCGTCTGGTGGTCAATGTGGAGTTTGTGATGGTTGGAGTTACCCTATGATGGTGATGAGATTGATGACGGACCATGAATTGGACGCCTTCTGGAGTGTAACTCGAGGTTTTGTAAAATCTGTATGTGTAGATAATATTTATATATCATTTTATCACGTTTATCAGTGTTTGAAAGGCGAATTAGTCCATGAACGATGTTTCTGACATCTGCAGCCCATTGTGCTTCACGCGTTATACGAAGCCTCACGTGTAACAATCTTCCCATTTTCCGCAAGCCGCAAAGTGTTCAAATATCATTGAGTTCAAGGCACGCAATGATCAAAGGATGCTCACCATCACTCGGCACTACGATACAGCAATGATCTCGAGACTCTTCATCCGAGGCTCACAGGGCTGGATCTCTGCCAAGTTGATGCCCCGCCTCACGCAGAAACACGACCGTCTTGGCTCTGTTTACAGTCCCTTACCCAAAAGTCGCGTGCTACTCTACCCGTTCTAAGCATTCAATTCTCTTCCAATAACACCTTAAAATAAAGATGGAATGAAACAGCTTACGCAGTTGACACCTGCACCGCCCATCAATTGACCATGGAAACAGTGCGTCCCGAACAACCGATAACCGCTGTCAAGCACAAGCCATGCCAGATCTCAGCACCATCATATGCGGTGAAGAAAAGGGACTTTTCATGTTTTGGCGCTGTCCAGCCAAGCTGACATTTCTGAAACCAGGGCGTCAGCTCTACAAAGGCAGCCGCCGGAACAGAGGACAGCCGGCTTGGTGCTCTACCAAAAATCCACTGAAACCGCCTGTGACCAGGGGTCGGGCGTGTTTGATCTCCCGTCTCACAATGCCACCTCAGGCACAACCCGGTTTCGCCTCAACCTGCTATTATGGCTGTGTTTATTAACAGAAAATATACGAGAGGAATATAACTCCATATCTGCGAGACCCTCGCTCTTTTTGGTTCTTTTCTTTTCTTGCGCACGTTGATCTGGTATCACGAAGCGACACGACTTTCATTTCGATAATTCCATTCTTACGGTCTTTTTTATTAATTCTTTAATTTTAATTCAGACAGTTCAGCTCTGGTAGCATTCTCTTCGATAAACAAAGCGTCGCAAAAAATCTCTCGGTTCTCTTGTCTCGTGCACGATATTCGAATGGCTTCAATGAATATGGAAGATGCGGCCTTGGATCTACAGCTCTCGCGAATCATTTCCGCCGTCGAACAGACCACGATATTCACAACCATTGTACCTAAGCCAACTGCCCAATCAGAGGGTACGACAACTGCAGATTCGCCTGTTGTTACAGTTACACAGGAAAGCAGCTCAGATAATGGCTCGCCTGGTCAGCCTGGAACCAAGATCTTTGGAGCACTTGAGATTATCATTGCTCTTGGTGTGCTAGGTAAGATTCCTCGATCTCATTAACACAAGTACGACTAACCGTTGTAGCTGGTGTGTTGCTTCTCATCGTGAGCATCATTCTATGTGACCGACGACGAAAATCTAAGCGAAAGCGAGCTGCTGAGAGATCTCAGAACAGAATGACGGACAAGAGTGCACCACTAGAAGGACATCAACAACCATCGGGAGCAGTGTTACCAGAGTCAATATGGCCCAGGATGGCGGATAAAAACCAAGCTGTTCATGATTACTGGCACAATGAAACGTTACGGCAGAACCAAGGCTGGAATCAAGGGCAACAAGCTGGCGTGCAACAGGGTTTACCTAGATATGGATAACCTTGATAGTCAATATGACATGTGCACGGAGAAAACTAGTTAAAAAAATAATTTGGAGCTCTCGAGATTTGCGAGGGTAAAACGAATAATGGTTGCCTGTTTTCTGCTCTGTCTTGCAGGTCACTTGCTGGCATCTGGGAGGCACAATTAAGTTCCGCTGTATCCTAATGGTATAGTTAAACGTGTGAATCAAGTGTTTTTAGGCCTCCAATACGTAGTTGTTCTAGGACTCGTTGATGGATTCATTACTACATGATGCTGTTGGTCAGCCGGCTTTTACTTTCAGCCTCCCCGGTCATCTTGTAGGTGACCATTCGACCACACCTGGAAGTGTAGTACTTACTTAAACCTTATTAGTTTCATTTTTCTGTGGGAGAGAATCTGCCTTGTAAGCCCAGCGTCCGTTTCTGGGGGGCGAGCTATGGCCGCTGGCCAGACACATCGCGCAGGAACAGCGTTGGTCCGTAGAACGGCCTGCCACCGTTATTTCACTCAAAACCAACGAATCACAAGCATAATAAAAAAGACTTTCAGCTAGAAGTGTTCAGAATGATAAGAGTCCTTGAGAGGGTTGCATCCGCGGCCTGCTGGCCAGGTTGCGCGAGGCTGGCGCTTATAGCCCCTTCGTGGCCCTCTAGGCGCTGTACGAAAAGGAGGAAACTGACAAGGCATTTTTAAACCGCGTCTATTTAATGTTCAAATCTGACGTCCTGAACTCACTAAGGATAAAGCTAGCTAGTCGACGACACTAACAGACCTCAACATTACAACGCAATAGACTATCCCTGTCTTTAACCGCGCCGTCAAGATGGACCCAGTTAGACTCATCAGCACAATCAGTGCAGGGCAACTCGCTGGACTACTTCTGACGCATGGCCTCTCAGCTGTGTCGAGCTTGATTGCTATCCCAACTCAACTACAAGAAAGAAAGGCCGCAGCGCAGAAGGAGATGACATACAAGGAAATGCAGGAGGCCATCCCCAAGCTTCTTGAGATCATCGATCAGAAACAAATTCGGCTCGTTGCCAACGCATTCAACTCCACCCCGACATTCATTTCATCCTTCCAAGCCGCTGCTACTGTTGCTGTGCCTCTTATTCTTTTGGACATCGCGCAGTCTATCAAAAGAATCGGCGCAAGCCTCGATGGTATCAAAGACGAGCTAGCGATTTCAAACATAGCCAAAGTTCAAGGCTGGGCTGACGATGGCTTCGGGACATATGTGCACCGCTTTGTTCGGAACGAAATGGCCCCGGTCGAGGGGTGTGCGAAGGAGAGAGTCACTTCTTCTATGTCTGGAACCCTGATACCGATTAGTACCCAGCCTTCGAAAGAAGACAGGGAGACGATCCTATCGGTCCCAACTTTGGTGGCTATCATCACGATCTAGCCACGATCTGTGTCAGAATGAGAGCAGACAGACAGGCACTTATTGAAACTACTGGTGACAACAGCAAGGTCATTTTTAATCTCATTATCCCAACTTACTATCCAATTGTGATAGACATACCTATCGTCTTCGCGGCAGAGCTGTTTCCGCTCATTATCACCGGAAGCCGACATCGAGGCGCGGATCTCGTCTGGTTCAACCTCGACGAGGACTCAGGGTTTTCAAGCCCACAACTCGATTTCATAGGTTCATTACCTGAAATTGAGAGTACTGGGACCTCTGGCATAGTTGTGACCTTTGTGGGTTCCCTTTGTGGCTGTATAGCTTCTCTGATGGCAGCAGCCGCATTTCCCCCTTGCGCCCCCGCTGCAGAAACCGTTTTCGTCTCATGCTTCACCACCGGCATGGCATCGGGGTTTCTGTCACCTCTAGCGACGGGGTATGACAGAGCGAAAGAGGTTCAAGTTCTTGGAAATGCGATTTTCTTGAATTAGACGGAGTTTCAGTTGTCACACCGTTCTGCGCATGTTTTTCTACACCTTGCTTTAGCTCGTGGTTTATAACTGTATTAAATGGGCTCAGATTATTAATGCTCCTTATCTAGAGAACCAGGCTACGATCATTCACTTTAAGTTGACGATGGAGGTGGGATTGTGTACTTGGCTGCTTAGCTATCATATTCAATGGATTAGTTCTAGAATATGCTTTATGGTGAGATTGAAATCTGTATGTAGTTGTTGAAGGCAACCGAGTATTTCAGTCAGTGTTAATGACAAAAACTACCATAGCAGTTATGTAACTGCCGCTGAAGTTAGTACATCCTCAAACCATGGTAAAGGAGACTCACGCTGCTCCAGCCACAGCCAACTCAACAGTTTTTGCATTTGTTAACAGAGACAGGCAACAAACTAACGCAGCCGTCGATACTATCGTGATGGCTAATCTAGCCGGTGAAATGGCTACCTATCTTATTGCGAATCACGACTGGCACCAGTAGTAAAAACAGTATAAGCAGACCTAAGATCGCTCGAGCAACTCTCATCGTTAAGGAACGAGAGAAGATTTAAATATTAGGAGCGTTAGAAATATTCTCAGAGTCTGGCTAATATATAATATATAAAAATAAAATAGATATAAAGAATTTTTAATTTATATATTTACTTAATTCTATTTTTGTAAGCTTCAAGTTTAATAGCACTAGCTATATATAATAAGTTTAAAAAAGTAAATCTGTAAACTTCCTAATTAATATTACTTAGTATAGCTATGATTTATTCTCAAGCCCCCTTTTTAGACTATGGGTTTATCAATATTTGCTTTGCCTTTCAGCCTTGACTTAATGACCTTCTAAACTCGGAAATATGCTGGTGCGCCTCGTTTTGTAACCTGGTCTCTCTGTTCGCCTAATGCAACGCTCTGTTGGTTATTGTGTTGTTGGTTGTGTTTTGTTCCACTTCTGTACGCAACTAGACAAATCAGGAAGAGCACTGACGGAGAGGAACATGTGAATGGAAAGGAACCGCTGTTTGCATTCATGTAGTTAAACATCTCGCATTGAACCTTTCATGAAGCTGCTCTATGAGTCGATATCTTCTCATTCTTTCTTAATCGTGTGCCTTTTAGGCAAGGCTATAAAAATATATTGGTCGCCCCTCAGCCCCAGAAGCGCAGTTAGAAAAATCAGCATGCAACTCCAATATGTTACCCCAGGCCACTTCTAAGCTTAGTATAGAATAGTGCCCGGGTGACCATAGTCCTGATTCGTTTAACACCCCATGTTTACGGTTACCCGACTGGGGATTATGCATATATATGGGACAGCACCGCGCCCCGTCATGATTCTCAGCCATTACACCATAAGATTCCGGACGCGGGGCATTCTCTACTATAGAAGCTTTGCTATTCTAAGTCTGGAAACGTCTTCTATATCTTGAGTCCTTTTCTTTGCCAGCATGCATATTATTAAAGCTTGCATTCTCTCAGTTGCTGCTCTCGCCCCTCTCGCATGTTGCAAGTCCAAATTTATCCACCCATCAGAACAAGACCTGGAGGCACGTGAAGACTTCCAAAAGAACAAACGCTATG
The DNA here is from genome assembly GCA_013186925.1 of Fusarium succisae. Taxonomy (NCBI): domain Eukaryota; kingdom Fungi; phylum Ascomycota; class Sordariomycetes; order Hypocreales; family Nectriaceae; genus Fusarium; species Fusarium succisae. Next base: position 44,543 of record JAAOAW010000446.1, on the reverse strand, counting down.
AGGTTTGGTCGAAGATCCCGGTCGTCTGGGAAACAGACCTTGACAAGTTTGAGATACAAATAACCCAAATATACTATAGCGATACCGGGCCTATCATGAAGTATAAGCAGATAAAGAGTATGAAATTCAGGATCCCTCAATTTGGAATTCATTTTACTAACTAAGCTTTAGGAGACGGTGCAAAATATCCTAATTACTGGGTCGCTCAGTACGATTGGGGTGACTTCACAAAGGATAATGAGGATTCTGTATACTGTTTTGAGATAATTTCAGGAAATAAGGATGGTAAGGGAGGCACAGTCGCCAGATCGCTATATTTCAATGTCAGCGCTCCAAAGCCCGACGAGACAGAGTACATTACAAAGATGTTGACACCAACCGCCACTATTGGTGGTATCTTTATTCTCGGTGGTATTGGATGGATGGCTTGGAGGAGATTGGCAAGAAATAAGAGCGATATGGCTGTCTCTGAAAGCCTCCCTCATAACTACCAACAACAGCAACTTTATGTTTCAGGACAGAAAGCTGAGCTGCCTGTTGACCCCTCGACTTATCCTTCAGAATATATAACAAGCCGCCCAGGACTCCATAAGGCACCTTAAGTAAAGGATTAATAAAAGAGTAAATAAAGATTATTTAGGCTACGATACTCAAATGGGGGCTTATAGTCATACACAAAGGGCGGAAATTCTTAAAGGCAAAGAACGGAAGATGCAGGAGAGGTACACACAGCATTATTACTCTCACAGTGCCTAGCAGGCAGGGAGTCATAATGCTCGAACGAGTGACTGTGGAGTGTGGCAGGTCTTTCTTACGATATCCTTTTCTTTGCTTTCTTGCTTTTCACGCCTAAATTGTCTATAGTGTTAGTTTCTAGAAATGTTTAGTTCTGGTTCATAAGCTGCTTTATTTTAGCACTTTAATATAGTACAAAATATAGTATACTAAAAAGTAATTAAGAGTTATATATAATATTATATAACCTAACTTTAACTATAAGTATATACTTATAATACTAAGGCTAAACTTAAGTATATCTTTATATTAATATATATAACTATATTTTTACCTATATAGTAATAAGCTAAAGGTTAGGTGTTATATATATTACCTTATAAATTAATTACTTAACTTATAATAAAAATAAAAATAAATAGTAATACCTATCTAGCCTTCCGTGCAAGACTAAGACAATGCTATATTAATAAGCTTAAATAAAAAAAGGGGTAAATTTTAAGTAAAGCAAGAGCTTATTTACTATTCTAATAATCTCTTTGATAATAGTTATAGAATTCGCGTTCCCTTTTTTATGATATCAAGGCGCGTTTCTCTACCACAAAATCCTAAAGCGTGTGGACGTGTGGTATTAAATTCTCTTGACGGGCCCGAACACGCTCCATTCGATTTTGGCCAGCCACAGGGAGACAAATCATTAATCATTAGTCATTGTTGAACGATACAAACGTGGTGGGATCTTACCTAAGTACCTTAACGGTCCAAAAACTTGGTTACTGATGACGGCAGCTTCATCATCTGAAGGATGTCCCGAGCATCCTCAACTGAAATCGGCTTGGTATGAGCGCGTGTATACGGGCGTTCATGCGGGGCTTTCCCGCCTATCCAAACAATTTTACCATGATCTCCCACGCTCCACCACCCTCGTCCTCCAGCCATGTATATTTTCGATCTCGCTTCCCATGACATTGCCATTTCGGCTCGATGTCGGCCCTGTTGACCCAAGTCCAGACGTGACGCATTCCAAGCACCCTCAGTGTCAAAGGTCTTCTGGAGGATGCCCAAATCATGAAGCCGCCGCGAATCCCACATGATGTATCCCCACTCACGCAATGGCCCTCGGCTTTTCTGATAGACGAACTGTTGTTTAGTTTCATCCTGATGAGCCCACCGCCAGATTTCGGCCGGACCAGAGTCGGGATCATCGAAGAACGGTGGCCTTATATGGCTGCGCTCGTCCCCTGGGGTGAAGTCTGATAGGAGGGGTGTGTCGTCATCATAGGGTTCGTTCACGTTATCGAGCGCATCGTAGAGAAAATCGGTTCGAATCCGTGGGCAACCAAAGCGGCGGTCATTTAGCAACTTGTGGCGCGCCTCATATGTCTCTGCCGTGACGATTTGATGCAACTTTTCTAAACCAAGGGAAAGAAGATGTTGGATGTAAGGCGACTCTATTCCAACCCCATATTCAACCCTTAATTCGCCCCAAGTAATATCGTGCTCGGCAACGTCATCAAAGGCTTAAATTGATTAGCACTGGATGCTATCGTTATCATGATGCAACTAACTGCATACCTGGAGAGACTGCCCGAACGACGAAATCATGAATGCAACCCAGCTGCTCATTTTCCCATGGCGCGAAGTTTGCAAAGAAAATATTTCTCTCTTCTTCTATGCTCCTTGATTTGCTGAAGATGTTGCGGAAGACTTCAAACCTGTACAAAGCTCTTTCGATGCGATATGTCTCATCATATGTTGGGTCAAGCCATCCAACTCGTCGGAAATTCTCTATTATGGAGATATCGTTGACAAACATGCGCGCAAAAGCGCTCACACGGTTGTGGAACTTGCCAATGGGAAGCGCGCTGGCGAGAGTCCATGACTCGGATGGGGATCGTCTTCGGCGAAGATGGTTCGCGACAAACTCTTGGATCTCGTCTTCCGTATGAGACGGCAATTGTGAGGACTCTGACGCGGCGATGGCTTCTGGAAGCACGTCAAAACCCACCTGCGTAGACAAAACGCGCGTCGTGATTGCGTTTTCAGCGTCAATGAACGCATAGAAAAATGCAGGGCAAGACAGCGCGGCGCATCGCAGGGACAGAAGATCGGTAACGGTTGACAGCATCTTTTGGGTTATCTCAACAGGCAATCTTTCGACAGGACTAACTTGAGGTCTTTCCATGGTAGTTGGCATTGAAGAAAAGAGGATAAGATCTAGATAAGAGGTTATGAGCTGGCGAAAGAAGACAGTGTGGTAAAAAGCGGGGCTTACTTAGGGAATAAGCGCCCGCATACAGTAATGTATTCATCGCCTCACTTTCAAGACATACCTATCCATCATTGACATAAAGACCCCGCCCGATCTGCAGACTTCATCGGACAAGAGGTTTTTGAGCCTGAGCGACGAAAGGCAGCACTTATCGACCAACTTCGCCAGTGCAAGTTCTTCCATTTTGCCGGTCATGGATGTACTGACCCTTAAGACCCCCTCAGGCGCTATTTGTGTCTTGAAGATGTCTTGACGAATCCACTGCGGGTAGGCGGTTTACTGGACCTGAATCTTAAGGACCAGCCACCTTTTCTAGCGTCTCTGTCTGCTTGTGGAACGGGCCGTATTCAACAGGAGCAATTCATGGATGAGAGCGTTCATCTCATCAGCGCTTTCCAACTCGCCGGCTTCCAACATACTATAGGTGCTCTTGGGGAGGTCAATGAAGGAGTTTGCGTTGATATAGTCAAGGTAGTGTATGAAGGTATTAAAGATCAATCTGTGGCTTGGGGGCTTCATGAGGTGAGTCGTCGACTGAGAGATAAGTGGCTGGAGAAGATGGATCAAGAAGGACATAGCAGAGGTGTGAATGATGATGTTCTCAACAATTTGGTTATCAGAGAGCCGGTGGTCCATGGAGTTAGGTGGCAAAGAAGACGAGTTCGGAGTAGAGGAAAGGCTAAAGGCATGTCGACATCTTTGGGGACAAGATGGAGGAGAGTTGCGACCAAAGCATCCAGATGCGTACGGGTAAGCAAGAATCTCATGTCCGGGGTCGAGATCAGGGGTCAGAGATGGTCTAGAGAGGCTTCCTTAGCTATCCTCCTGCGACACAAGATTGAGCCTTCACCGGCCTGGGTTCCGTTTATCCACCACGGTATCTAGACGGCGGGTAGCTTTAAGGCTAACGGACTTCAATCATTTTCGTCTTCTGTAGGCTGAGATATTTGGACTAGGCGTATAATCAACTTTACTCCTCAATGGAAACTCGAGTCTACCCCAATATCGAAAGCTTGTTTTGTGGAAAGCATGGTGTGGCCTGGAACGGATTGGAAACGATATACTACCTAGAGAAAGATTGATATCAACACAGAAAACTTAGTAACAATTGACTGACTCAAGGCCTAACAAGATAAGAAATTCATCAAGGATAAGTAGTACCCGGAGGTGCAAAACGGGCTGTTATCAGCAGCCAATGAAATGTGGGTGTATTGACTTGAATTTACCAAATCCGAAATAGCGCTTCTCGAACGATTATCAGGACGAGGGAGGAATGACGACTATACCTCAATAGCTCGCTATAACGGTGTCTGCTTATCTCACTTGTCCGGTAAGGACAGACGGAATATGTATAACATGTTATATAAACTCTCAACATTGTAGTACATCTACCAAGCTGTTGAAGCGATGAATTGACTGCGACAACACACCAGCTACCAGACAAGCCTCTTACATTATCCAGCTCTTTACGATGGAATCAACCTCTACAATGCGTCTACCGGTTCGTGTCGTTGATCAATGTACAAAGGCAAAATCTGACTTGTAACAGATTGTCATCTTTGTGGCTCTCGGTAGTCTCAGCTATGGCTATGCATCCAGCATCATTGCTACAACGCTGGGTCAGCCGACATTCTTGAGCTACTTTGCCTTAGACTCGAGACACAATGCGAATGATCTTATGGGGGCTATCAACGGATTGTTCCAAGCTGGAGGCTTTCTAGGAACCTTGAGCTGTTATGCAATTGCAGACTCCCTTGGTCGTCGAAAGGCCATCCTGGCTGCCGCGCTGATATCGACCATCGGTGGAGCCCTTCAGGCCGGAAGCGTCAACATCGCCATGTTCATTGCATCGCGTTTCATCACTGGTATAGGCATAGGCAAGTTAGCGAATGTGTTGAGGGTGCAGACCGCAGACTAATTCTTCTCAGGGGCCTTGGTGACATTGGTTCCTCTGTATCAGAGTGAGATGTCGCCATCGCATATTCGCGGGCTCCTCGTCGGTATCCACGGTGGCATGATTGGCACAGGCTATGCCCTGGCAAGCTATGTCGGTTTGGGATTCTACTTCGTCAAAGCTTCCGGTGCCCAGTGGCGTATACCTCTGGCTATTCAGTGCTTGCCTCCACTATTGCTCGCAGTAGGCATCCTGTTTCTGCGAGAAACTCCCCGCTGGCGTGAGCTTCATTCCTTCATCGATAATGTTTGCCTCTTCTGACCTGGTGACAGTAATTCTAGTGAATCGCATTGACGAAGCCCGCGACTCGTTTAATTATACGCGGCTTGGAAGTCGTGGTGGTCCGACTTCTGACGAGGAAACTACCGATGCAGATTTCGAGACTTTGCGTAGAAAGACCATCTGCGAGACAGAGCAAAACATTACGTTCCTTGATCTAATCAAGACGCCTTCAATGAGAAAGAGATGCATTACTGGGTTTCTCACCACCTTTGGTTGTCAAGCCACAGCGACCATAGTTATCAACAGTGAGTAGCGATCTTGCCATACGAGCCGAGGCCACACTTGTACTAACTTTTCAGACTATGGCCCTTTGTTGTATGCTAGTCTGGGGTTCAACACCGTCCAGCAGCTTCTCATCCAGTGCGGCTGGATTACCGTGGCTCCTTTCGGCAACTTTATAAATGCCTTCCTTGTTGATCACGTAGGCCGCGTGAAAATGCTCCGTGAGTGCTACCTACATGCAACTGCACTAGCAGCTGCTATCTACCCTTTGATTCGCATTGTATACTGACACGTTTTAGTTGGAGGCTTCGCGGGCTGCATTGTTGCTCTCATAGGAGAATGTATTACCATGTCCGTCTTTGAGAAGACGAACCATCGAGGAGCTGCATCAGGCGCAGTCTTTTTCCTATTCCTCCACGTCACCATTTTTACTCTATGCTGCGATGCCACGTCCTACGTTTATGCATCCGAGATCTTCCCTACCCCAGTTCGAGCAAAAGGCCTTTCAATCTCTGTGTCTGGCCTCTTTTTCGCCACAATCATCTTCACTACAGCTGCACCTACGGCATTTGCCGCGATTGGGTGGAAGTTCTATCTGGTATTTATTGGTACCACTTCAATCATCATTGCATACGCCTATGCGACATTTCCCGAGGTATGCATTACCATTCCTACTTTGCAGAGACGATAGCTAATCAGGGCCTAGACCTCTAAAATGTCGCTTGAAGATATTCAAGAACTCTTTGGGGATCCAATTGAGGGCACGCCTACAGAAGTTGCTAATCAAGAGACTGTCCACCACCTTGGCAAGGACGATGAGAAGAAAAGCATTAACGTTGGAGAACTCAGTACTTGATCTCCTTGCAATCCTATAGTAGATGCATTAAATAGGGTCATACTGCACGATGAAAGGAAAGGCATGATATACTGCTAAGGTCGGCTGGTACTGTATTGCACGATATACTCTACTTTCGAGGATTGATTGTTGGCAGCAGCTAAGTTGAATATATAATCGTCAGGCGCTATAAAGCGCAAAGGGTGTATTGCCCATATGTTACTGTATTCTTTACCTTTGTGCTGAGGCTTAAGTGTCTTGAAATCTGAGCCTTATCACATAATGAACAATCAAGTTAGATAGAACCACCCACCTCCCCGGGAAACTGCTATTAGACTTATATGGCTCGGCATTTATTTTATTGGAGGAGTAAAAGACATATCTATCTTATCTTAGCAAAACCTCACTTATCCCCTATCTCTCGCTAACCGCAAGTGGCACTATTCCGAAACATTTTCTAGCTGATTTGCCTAACAAACTACTGTCACGTGTAACTGGCGGCTTGTCATTCACATTATAACTACGAGATAAGGATTTTCCATATAATGCTCCTTAAAGGCTTTCTTTTATCAGGATTCCCCACTGGCTTCTTGCACCCTTCATTACACCCTTCTAAAAAGGAGGTACATACATATCATGTATAACACGTCATGAAAGCAATTCGCCCAAAAAACGTTAGGTTTCAGCGATCCTCCATTGCATGCACGTCATGTCGTCAAAAGCGCATCAAAGTTAGTATTACTATTCCGGTCTACATGCAAGTATCTGTAGTCGTATGGATTCACGCTCTAACCTTACATTTGATAGTGCGATGGGATCGAGCCGTCGTGTAGTTCATGTATCGCAAGAGGATGTTCCTGCAAGTATCTACACAGTGAAAACAAACGCAAGTAAGGCTATAACATGCGCATATCCCTCATTCTTGACCTTTTACTCCCGATACTTGTTTACATCAAGTACAATTTAACAAGACATCGTAGGCCGCCAAACAAACAGCTCGTGGAGACCTTACAGCTCCGTATCAAGATTTTAGAAGATCAACTCGTTGCACTGGGTCAAACAATTCCTGCCTTGGACAAAAGTCCTAGAGGAGCTGATCGAATCGTTGAAAACAAGCCCAAGCCAGACCAAGTAACTGCAGACGAGACAGAAGACTTGCTCGAGCAAATCACAAAGAAATGCGGCTCTCTTGCACTTGACGATGATGGCGAGCTTCGATTCTTCAGCTCACAGAGCAACTTGAACTTGGTCCATAAAGCTGGGTTTGGTTTAGGGGAGCTGGCCAAGCCAGCTTCGTGTGGCGGAATCCGCCTAAGTCAGGCAGTCACGTTGCCACTGGAACTACAAGAACATCTTCTTGAACTATATTTCTGTTGGCAGAACCCGTGGGTATACATTGTTGAGAAATCTGTCTTCATGAGGGATTGGCAAAGTGACATGGCCACCGAGTATTGTACACCGTTGCTTCTTTGGGCTATATACTCTGTGGCTGCAAGATACTCGGACCGTCCATGCCTACGAACACACCCTGACGACCCTGCAACGGCAGGCATCCAGTTCGCCGTGCACGCCAAAGACCTTCTACGATATGAGTGCGAAGTCACAACAATCTCTGCCGTCCAGGCCGCCGCACTTCTCTCGATACAGTGTATGGCAGAAAACAAAGAACCAGCTGGTTGGCTTTATATTGGTATAGCGCTCTGGTGCCATTACTTTTCATCATGCAACTAACGATCAACTTCTCATCAGGTATGGCAACTCGCATGGCCTTCAATCTTGGCCTCAACCTTGACTGCACTGACTTGGTGAAATCTGGTCTTATCTCCAGAGAGGCTGCGAATGTACGTCAAGTTGTATGGTCAGGTTGTTGGATTCTTGATAAGTATGAGCCCCCATTTCTCTGCCATCCATCTATCTACCTTGTGCTACTCGTCCATTAACCGTCAGTAAGGCTTTTTGTCCTCGGATTAGGGCGCTCTGGGACAGTCTCTAGTCACCATGTGACGTGTCCAAAATTACGTACTCAGGATGCTTCCGAATACGAGCCCTGGGCCCCTACAGCCGATATACCGCGGCAGGTGCCCGTGTCTTGCTCCAGGATACCTTCTATTGCGAATTGTATGTCCGACCATCTAAGTCTTATCGTCTCAACATTGGATATTATGTAGGTTTTTAATAAGCCACTATGAGAGACTCGTCAGTAGCCATGGCTAAAACCATAACAGCTATGCCCCCAAAAGTGTTTTATCTGCTACAGAATTGCATAATCTCGTCTCGAAAACAGACCTCGAGGTGAGAACGTGCTGGTCACGACTCCCATCCTTCATGCTGCTGCCCAGCACCTCACAAATAGCGGCATTGCCGCATGTGTATCAACTACAGTGGGTGGTATGAGTAGTATATTTATGATTCCAGCCTCACTAACGCTTGTAGCATCCAGTATCATGTCGGGCAGATCTTGCTTCACAGGCCATTTATGGCTGCGAAGAAAGGATCACTAGGCGATCCATCATCATATCCATGCCCTCATATGGAGATATGCCGAGCGTCTGCGGATAAAATAACAACAATACTTCGCACATACAAACATCATTATTCATTAGTGAGCCACATCTGGCATTTGACACTGAGGAAAAAGGTCCAGCTAACGTTTGTGAAGCGTTTTATCACTGTTGGGACTGTCTCTCATACATTCACAGCCGCTACAATCCATCTCATGGATGCAGTTTCTAGCCAACCTTTTATTCGGCGAGGTGGTAACTCGAGACTTCGTCTATGTTTCTCGGCTCTACAGGAAATGGGGACTCTATGGACGTGGAGCTTTAGGGCCTGTCGAGCAATTCAACTACTCGCGACATCCTGGGCAACTCATGATCTTGATCTGAAAAGCTTGGGGGTTAATGGCCCACAAGGTAATGGGCCATTATCAGAAGAACACGTTCAACTAGCTTCAGCTCAGTTCAACCCCCAGAGCGCGTCTAACGTGGATCACGAAGATCTACAATGGCTGCTGACCGATCAGAGTTTCATGGGTGATCCATTTGGGGATGGGTCTATCTGCTCCTTTGCCGATTTGTTCGACCTTGACCCTTGGTTGGCGAAAGATCCTTGTGTTATCTGAAATGTGAATGACTGAGATTGTGTAGATTTCCTTATTTAGTGAGTTATAATCTTGAAAGCTTTTATGAAACTAACTAATTAACAACGGTCCGAATTATGTACTGAGTAAATAAGAATACAGATTGTTTGTTTGTTTGTTTAAATAGTTAATATCTTATATAACTATAGTAAAGGTCTATATATAGCTCCTTTCCTGGCTTTATTTTTTATAAGTAGTATTTTACAAAGGCTGTTTGGAATTCATTGAGTGCGGGGAGTCTATCAATATACCTACAGTGAACTTTCACTATGTAATATGTATATTGAAAACTTAAGATGCCTTATAGCAATACGTAAATCGATGCCTGAGGCTATTTAACAAGATAATAGAGATAGAGGCATATTTACTTTCTTGGAGATAAAGCTCGTAACATTAACGACATATGTATGGATTACACATAGTTCATTTGTCTTTGACAGGCTTTTGATAAGGCTTTTTGGGCGGCTGTTGCAGGCCACAGCGCAACGAATTGTGGCGTAAGCTGTCATGTGCTCGCTGGCCGGAGGAATGTGGATTCAAGTCTATCTCAGGGGCCTTACAGGGTAGTACCTATCCGGGGCAGAGACAGATTAGATAAAGACGGGATACTGCTTATCCTTTAAATTTCTAGGGCGGGGAACGTCGATTACGGAACCCCTCCACGATGCTCGTTCGACTTGTTTATTGGACAGTGGTTGAGGGCCAGATTATGCCTAGTAGGTAATTGATAAGTAATTTGTCCAATTATGGTAAATTTTGAGACGACTACCGTCTCTATACTAGCTTTTACCTGTGATTCTGCGTTATGATGATTGACTGATTCATTATCCATGGGGTTAGCGATATGCAAGATACCGAACTACCACGGGATCGCGGTTGACAGATCAAAGTGATACAACACTGATAGAGGTGGAGGTACTATGGAAGTGATAAATCATAGATAAGAAGCCATTAACCACAGAGGGATGTCGAGGTTATAAAAGACAGCCCTTCATCTCGCATTGAAACTCTTGCCAACACCAAGCTCATCTGTCGCAAGTCTTATCTCCTCTAAGGCAGCCGTTGTCTCTTACCGTCTTCAGTTATCTCAACTCAAAATGGTTCACTTTTCCTTAACTGAAAGCCAAAAGCTACTGCGAGCCAAGGCCGCAAAAGTCGCACGGGAGGTCCTAGGCTCAGCCTACCCCGTCTACTCCAAGTTTCCAGACCAGATCGATCGCTTCCGTGCCACTCGTCCGTTCTACGCCCAGCTAGTTCGAGCAGGCTTACTCAAGGCCCTGATCCCAAAGTCAGACGGCGGAGAGGCTGAAAGTCTTCTGGAATCTGCCTTCATATTGGAAGAGCTGTATGCCGTCGACTCAAGCATTACTATCCACCTTGTGGGCACCGCTCTTGGACTGCTCCCTCTACTCCTGGGTGGTACGCCTGAGCAAAAGAAAAGGTTCCTCCCTCCTTTCATCTCAGGAGAGGGTGACTATCTCGCAAGCTTGACTCATTCCGAACCAGGTGGTACGGCCAACCATCTCGAAAAGGGTGGCAAAGGCCTCGGTGTCACTGCTAGGAAGGAAGGTGATTTCTACGTCGTTAATGGAGAAAAGGTAAGAAGCGGCGACCTTTTCTGTATGCCGTGCGTGCTACTAATGTTATTGCAGAGATGGACTACAAACAGTGCTGGTTGGGATGCTAAAGGCGCCACGCTGTCCTGCCTGTGCGTTCGATACTCTGAGGACGGGGGGGCAGAGAAAGCCGACGTCGATCCAGCCACCACCTTGATGGTACTACTTGTAACTCGAGAGGTGGTCGCCCAGAACCCACCCAAAGCCTACGTAATGCTCGAAGAGCCAGATCTAATGGGCCATATCGCCGTTACAGGCCCTCAGACCCGTTACACCAACTTCAAGGTTCCCGCCGATCATGTCTTGTTTGCTCCTGGGTCAGGTGCGAAGCAGATCGAGGAGGCCTTTGGCATCACAGGAGCCATGGTCGGGGCCATGGCTATCGGTACCATGCGCGCTGCTTTCGAAAAGGCGCTCGAATTTGCCAAAAATGACCACAGGGGAGGTTCGGTGCCTATCATCCAGAGGCAGAGTCCCTCTGACTTGCTCATCAACGCCAAGATAAGAATCGACTCGTCCCGGGCTCTAGTGTGGAAGGCACTTGACTCTCTAGACAACGGACCAGGTGATGCTAAGGCCCAGTTCGAAGCTTGCTTGGAAGCCAAGATCCATAGCTCCGACTCGGCCATCCAGTGCGTGTACGAGTGCATGCAGGTAGTTGGCATGTATGTGTCTGCATTCACTATGTCTTCTGTAGAGCTCTTGACTAACATTTTTCTCAGGACATCATACGCCAACGATACAGGCTTCCCTCGTCTCCTAGCTGATGCAGCTGTATTCCCTCTTTTTGATGGAGGAAACATCGGTATTAGACGCCGTCAGTTCCAGAGACTTATGTGCGAGGACAGCTATCAGCCTTGGGCAAATCTTTAGGTTGTAGAGTAATTAATTTTTAAAGCTTATGACGTATCAACGTGACATAGCAAGCCAAAATACTAAAATAATCTTAATCAACTTGAGCATCTTCACATCCCCAACATCGAAAGCTTGCTTCATGGAAAGCAGGGGTGGTTCGATAAGCGGTATTTAACAACCCACATTATAGAGCTGTCATTCTCGAATATTTGATGACCTGCCTAAATGGAGGGGAATAAGATGGTCGATCGGGCGATCTGAGACGACCCTGGTAAAAGCCGGATGCTTAATCGACAGTCTGACACGTCGAGCATCTTGGTCCGAGCGGCTTCGATTTGATATCTGACCACTGCACGGGCTCGGAACCCGTCGGACTCAGCTTGCTACGCCTTTTCGGTGGTACATGAATTTACCCTCTGTGAGTGAGCTGTTATCCAACAGGGGTGCTTGCTATCGACATGTCTTTTCGGGGTGAAACATGCGCCCTGCTAGCGACGAAACCAATAGTGTAGGCACTTTCAAGCCTCTCAACGCCCAGATGGCCTTTACGGCACGGATCTTGAGAAAGAGTGGTGAGATTGACCAGGCTACACTTGTCCATGGCTTGCATAATCATCCCGTAAAATTCCTTGGCTACACCAGCTCACAACGGTGACGCTAATACGCGGGGCAGCTCATGTCCCCCGCTGCGATTATTCTCGAATCTTCAACATCCAGCTGCGAGACTTTTGCAGCAGCCATGTATAAGATACGCATCTAGATCGCCGGGATTGCTGTATAGGACGTGAGCCGGGCCGATGATAGCCTTTCAGTCCCGCGGTGGTGGTGTGCTAATCGACAGCGAACCTCGAACAGGCTTCACTTTTGAAAAGAGTGGCCTCTTCGACTTTATTCTCACTACATGAAAGAGGGGATATACACAACCAGAGAAAACAGAGTATCATTTGTACGCCACTGTAAAGAAAAAGCGTCTTGGCTATCACAGATAAAGTGATACGATGTTATGCCGGGATCTAAGCGGTGGCATAGTCATTTTACCCCAGATTTTCCCAACCACTAACAAACCGCCTAGTAAAGCCAAGGATCATAGTCAGCATACACACACCCTTGACGAATTCACTAGTCGTGGCCCTTTCCTTGGAACTCCGAAGGACTTTCTTTTTTCAGTCGTAGATCGAGGTCAAGTGAGCTATCGCCGAGCCATTATGGAGCCATGGCATGCAATAGCCTGCTTCTTAATGGCTGCCACCTTTTTCTCACATCCGGTCCGTAGGTGTACCTGACAGCCATGTAACATTTCTTTTTATGGCATGATCTGTCAACACCATGTGCAGAATCTCAGACAATATTACTACAGAAAAAGTGTGTGTGCGGGGATTTATCTCGGGGTCGGAGGACGCCGCCGTTTGGGGATGACGTTCCGGACGGGCCAGCTGGAATGGTCTTGTGAAACGGAGGGTTTTTTATATTGGTGCTGGCTCGAGGATAAGAAGTCGTGTATGGAATGCAAGAATTGGCATTCTCTTGGCTCTTGGCTTTATTCTTTACTTAACAGACAAGACCCTCCTTGATAACCAAGCTTTTATATCTCCATCTGCACAGTTTTTCTCAATGGCCTTCTTCAAGACCAAGATGCCTGCACTTGACACTTCACCCGTGTCCTCACCTGTTCTCTATCCTTCTGTCACGTCCGACTTTGAAGCTGCGAATCGCAGATATGCAGCAAAGTTTACCCAGTCCCACTTACCATCTCCGCCCCGTCGGTACGTGATCTCATACCCGCGCCTAGGATCGGGGGCCTAACATTTACCCAGAAAGGTAGCAGTGGTAGCGTGCATGGACAGCAGATTGGACGTTGAGAAAGTACTGGGTCTAGACCTTGGCGATGCCCATGTCATCCGAAATGGTACGTAACTACCCCCAATTTTCTTGTCTCACCTGCAAAGTTGACACTTACAGCTGGCGGTCGTGCTGTAGAAGCACTTCGATCAATCCTGATTTCTCAGCAGATGCTGGGCACGCGTGAGATTATTGTCATGCACCATGTAAGACCATCCCATTTCATTTTATTCGATATTTTTCCATTCCTACGGCAATATCATAAGGCCATATTTTCAGGTGCCCCCAATGGAGATAGTGACCGGCCCGGCTGACACCCCACGCTTCTAGACCGGCTGCGGCATGCAGAGCTTCTCCGACACAGATTTCCGGTCCAAGATCAGACGAGAGCTGCAAGAAGACGTGGACCACATGGCGTTTCTTCCATTCTCTGATTTGCGGCAGAGTGTTATTGATGACGTTGCCTTTCTGCGCAAAAGCCCGTTGGTTTTGGATGTGCCTATCACTGGATATGTTTATGATGTCAAGACGGGTCGGATTGAGCAGGTTGATGAAAGGGCTGACTCTGAGTGCTCTAGCCCTTAAAATTCTATTTGACATGTACTATTGGCGCTGCAGGTATTGATTTAGTGGCGGAAAAGGATAGCGAGCGAGCAGTTGAAATCATTTAGTTACAAGAACCTCAGAGCAACACGTGACCTGCGATGATTGTCGCTTTTGTAAGTTGTTGCTGTCCCTCACCGCACATGTTATCCTTCCCTTATTTCTCACAAGCTTCCGATCTTTTTCTTAAATATGGCGCTACCTACTGCCGATCTCCAACAGTATCCTGTCTGGATCCATGACCGTGAATTGCGGACGCCACGCTTTGATGGAGATCCTCGAGGTCAGCGCGACATCTTCCCTTTCTTAGAACAGGTGTTATTATTGAGCGGCGGCCATAACTTGTATCAGCGGGGGTTCGCCATTATACGTACTGCTTATGGGCAGCAGTCAGATAAACAGTTCCAGCACGCCTTGACTCTTATTGGCCGCAGAGCTTGAGCATGGTCTAATCGTGAGATTTCCAGCTACAAGTTGATATGGGGATATGCGAAGGAGAGCAAGACAGAGCAGCTCAGCAATATCTCTAAGGAGGTTGACACGCGACCAAATGACGAATTTGTACCCCGATTCCAGAACGACATTTTACAAGATAAGCAGCAGCTGGTTGGCCCTTCAGTCACTACAGTTCGCAAAGCGGCGAATATGATTGAGGAGCCTTTTGGGCGTGGCAATAGTCTAGTTCTCTTCCTTGAGCGGAGGGCCTGGCCTAGAAGAGGTTTCGAGTAGTTAACTGAATAGAATCGTGCTGTTAAACTCCTGAGAGGTATTTTTGATAAGATTATCCCTTGATAAGTTGATATGGAGACCTAAATCTTGTTTTACCTCCTAAGAGACATGCAAGAGAACCTTTCGCTACCCTTTGCGCAGCGTTTCAATATATCGAAATATAGCACGAATAGAAACTATTTTTTCCCCAAGTCTTCCCGATCACCTTGTTAGTACTTAGCTTTCTATGGAATCTTGGAAATTGGGCTGCTTACTATTAGAAGCTGCCGAGACACGGTAAAGCAGAGAACTGTTCTTATTCCTAGGACTTAGAAATGACTGATAATCTGATTACTACGAAGTGTCGCAAGATGAATCATTTGACGTAACGTTGAGGCACCCATGTTTGTGGTATTCCCGAATAGGCATAGACGATCCACGTTACGTACGGTTCGTGTTAGTAACTCTGGCTGCGATAAGACTAGTGATTGAGTTCTGTGTAAAGAAAAACTTCCCACTGGCTAATACTATTAGAAATCATCCATCAATTCGATTTTGATGGGTACTGAAGCGGAGAAATCTGATTTTGAGTTTCTGAGCGGAGATAGAGGCTGAAGAATCGGGCTATTACTCGCCGAGATATATCAACGTGCACACGCCCTTCTCAGGTGTGCTCGGTCTGCTAGGATAGTTCTCCCATCACTTGTTTTATCAAAATGCCTTCAAGAATAACCGACACGACAAATGAGTGGTCCGAGTCGGCGGATATCATCTCACGGTTTCTAGCTTTACAGCAGATTTACAGCGCCAATGAACTAGACTCTTATCTCCAGTCACTGCGACACGGCAAGGAGCATGAATCAGATTCCGAGAATCAATCAACTGATGTTATCGTACTTTGCGCATCCGCTATTTTGGCTCTTCCCGAGGCCGTCTTTGAGTGGGCGGTGCAGCAGCAGAGGGAGCACGATGTAAGACAGAGAAACACAGTACTAGTGTTATGTGGAGGCATCGGGCCTTGTACATCATTCGTTTACGACGCTTTCAGAGCGAGCAAGAAGTATTGCGTGGTATTTGACACGATAAACGGCAAGCCTGAAGGCGAGGTGCTGAAAGTCATGGCGGAGCGCTTCTACAAGCTCAGGATCAACGAAACTGGGAGTCAAGACAAGGGCTTCCGGATCTTGGTATCTGATCGCTCGAACAACTGCGGAGCAGAGGCATCAGAGGCACAAAAAGTCTTGAAGGAGAACGGTATTCGATGTCCAAGATCTATGGTTGTTGTGCAGGACCCAGCCATGAGCAGCCGGACAATATCTGCTTTTGAAAAAGTCTACGAGAGTGATGCCGTCCAGATCTCTTGCTGGCCTCGGCTGAAGCAACCAAGAGAGGTTGGACAAGAAAAGACGCAGCCTAAGAAAGATGCCCGAAGGGAACTTTGGTCTATGGATCGCTTTCTGGACAGGATTATCGGCGAGCAAGGTGGAGTTATCAGAGCGAAGTCACCTATTGGCATTCCAAGCGAGGTGGAAAATGCATGGTCGGCTATGATGGATGAAAGCAGCTCAAAAGTCTTTTCATAGAAAAGAATATCATAATCCTCGTTCTATCTTCTTTGGGTGTGTTGTCCGGAATATTTGATATTGACCGGCAACGATTCCGGTTCTGACGTCAACATTTTCATGTAATATATCGCATCGGCGTTGTCCGAGATGCAGATATCAGATCAGGCTGCGAGATTATTTTCCGTTTCACAACGTCACATGATACACACCATCCTCAAACCAACCCTGCTGATTGGAGCCTCCCTAAACGTTCTCGAACCATCACTAAAAGCAACTTTTCTTCCCGGTCCCGGATCATCTCGCAACACCATGGCATCACTGCGCCGTTTCAGCCTCGTCTTTTACGTCCCACCCGCCAACGCCTCCGCATGCAAAGCCGCTATTTTCAAAGCCGGCGCGGGCCGCTATCCCGGTCCTGGTGGCTACACCGAGTGCGCGTGGCAGACGTCGGGAATTGGTCAGTTTAGGCCAGAAGCGCGGCGAATCCGGCTATTGGGGAAGTTGGGGAGTTAGAGGAGACGCCGGAAGTCAGAGTTGAGACGTTGATTGTGGGGGAGGAAACGGTGCGGAAGGCCGTTGCGGCGTTGAAAGAGTAAGTTCTCAAGTTTATGACGAGGATAAAGGCTGATTTTATAGGGCGCATCCGTATGAAGAATGTCCATACCAGGTCTATCGGGTGGAGGACTTTTAATAAAGATACCTATGTTTGGTGGGTACGGTGGCAAAGGAATTCATGAGCATGCTATCTTTGGACGCAACGAGATTCGATCGTTTACAACTCACGGAAGAAATGAGTCAGGCTTTTCATTGGAAGCATTGATCGTTATCGCTTTAGCAACTGTAATTCAAATTATATCAGAATGAAGAAACAGAAATGAGGGTATTATCAAAAACCAAGTCTTCCAATCGCCATTTTACGTGATCTCAATCTTTCCATTTCAAGCAACAAGAACCTTTGTCTGCGGTAAGAGAGTCGTCCATCTCTCTCCAGGCTTTCTACTCCACATCCTCTTCAACGCCGCAATACCTTTCAACAAATTTCCAAACCCACTTCTCGCATGATGTCGTCTCAAAACATTCTCGAAATAAATCTTGTGCTCTTCAAGCTGTGCATCCGACGCCGCCACAAAGGTCGTCCAGACCAACATATGGGCCACTGGGGAAGTTTCTGGAAATTGCTCGAGGGCTTCGATGAAGCGCTGCACGCGTGCGACTGACTCAGGATTGGTGGGTATAGGATCAAAATCGAAGAAGTTGGAGGTATGGTCGGAGAGGACTTGTTGGAGGTAGATATCTCGAGCTTGGTAGACAAGACTTGAGACTTGCGAGAAGAGTGGCGCATGTTCTGGGTAGAGCTGGAGACAGTGGTTGAGACAACCGAAAAGTTGGTCTGTTCGAGCTTGTGATGAGATCGTCTGTAGACCTGTTTCTTCTCCAAGATGTGGGGCAGCATATACTCGGATCCTATGCTGCTGTTAGAATGTCTGTGATTCTTCGAGGTGAAGTTGTATGGGCTTACTTGTGAAGCTCACGCATGATGAAACCAGCCAATATGCCAGTACCTAGCCCTTCCTTTCCCCCGATAGCGTCCAGCGCTGACTCGAGCATCCGAAGAAGAACAGGAAAGTCTGAACCACCTGTGACAAGTACAGATGTCATCAATAATAAGAGACTTATTAGGACAGAGTGCTGGGTAGTTTGGTTATTGGATACAAGTTCTTGACGTTGTCGCAGGCCCTGAAGCGTTCGGCCCAGAAGTTGATATGGATCTGGCACGTAAGAGTCATATGTGTTTGTCCCGAAAGGGGAGTACTGCTTCTGGTTCTTCTTGAAATTGTTGTCGAGCTTGTTGATGTGGAAGTGAAAAGCCGAGACTGTGAGGACGGCATCCATGACGAGCTCATCTTGTTGGGCGAGGGGAAGAAGGAGGTGGCGCCAGTCATTGTGGAGGCCGTCTATGGCTACCATCTCCGTGGATATGCAGCGCGAGACTAGAATGTGTAAGCATTTGAAGGAAAGAATTGAATTCCGGGCTTACATGTCATAAATAGATTCCTCTTCCACGCTGGCATGTTATCTGGAACTGATTTCAAGAAAAGTGTCATGAAAACCTCACGGTCTACGGGTGACTGTGAATTTGCTAGCACAAGATCATAGATCTCATTTTTCGCTGTGATATACTCCATATCGTCGTCTTGTTGATCATCATTGTCATGATGAGGTTCCGTGGTTTCCGGGTTTGTATCTGCGGCTGAGCTTGATGCCGATGATGCTGATGCGTCCCTGTCAGCTGAAGAGACTTTCCATTCATTCCTGTGATGAAATCAGCATCTCGTTTGGAAACATGAGAATGAGATTGTGCATACTCCTCATAAACCCTGTCGATAGTCTTGCCAGCCCACTTCCCTCGCGCAGCAACACCCTTGTTGAACCGATGTCGAATACCAAGGCCACTGCAACTCAAGCCTCTAGAAGTACATTTATTGCAGTTTGGTTCATTTCTATCACAGTGAATACGTCTTTTCGAGCATTCATGGCAACCTAGGGACACGTTAAAACCTTGCCAAGGAAAAGTGAGGTTGTACTAACCTTTCGTCTTTGGTACATATGCACGTTTCTTGGGCGGCATCGCAGGCATCGGATAGAGCCGAGATGAGCTAAGATGATCGACGCTCGGCGCACAGAACTCGGTATCCTAGGGAGAAATAACAGCTGGTACCTGCGTGGGTGGTAACAGCAAAGGGAAAATTCCTCTGCGTTTAGAATTTTGCAAGCAATGTCACTGGGACGACTCGGGAATCTATTGCCGACGTTGCGGGGAATCTGTTGGGGCTTTGGCTCCGCAAGCGCTAGTCAAACGGACGGGAAGGAAGCTAGGCCGCAATAGGAAGGTTGAATGAGAGCCCCATCTGTATGCTAGACTTAATCGAGCCTTTGTCCTCCATTTGCACAATATGCAACCTCAAAGTCCTGATCCAGTCTTCACTGCAATTTTAACACGCCCCGAAGCCAGATTAACTGAATACCGTATTTACTTGGAACGGGGTTGTCGAGACATTTGAGTACAAAAACTGACATCTTTTTACTAATTATTGTAACAGATCTAAATCGCTGAAAAGGGATTAAAGGAAAAGTCTCCACATCCCCGTTCCAAATAACAGAATGAAAACGATACTGGTAGTTACATATAACCATGAAATTCTATGTCAACGGTGTGATCAATGTTTTGACGCATTCCATTGATTTTTTTAATTTTAGGATCTGGAACCAAAAGCCCGGTGATATATCTCTATTGGAAAGTCTCTAGGCTTTCTTAGCTTTGTTACACCAACTATACTAAGATCGAGAGTAAGATCCCAAAGGTCGATACGTTTGAAGGACAGAAGATCTACAGTATGGCGCGTAATATCATCAGATACTTCAGCATGGCCAAGCTCCTGGAATGATGGGAGCTCGGATTACTCAATGTTCGATATTCACCATTCAACCCTTGGACTCCATTGACCAGGATCCCATGTCTAAAGAGCTCGTTCACTGCATTTTAAACACACCTCGATATCCCGTCTAGGGAGGAGGAAAGACAGCCGCCAGCGGACGGGCTTTGGTGGGAGATCAGCGATTTTTGGTATAACTAAGCCGTTCCGCTGTTTAGGCCCGTGCCCTGCTCCGGTAGAAGTGATAAAACTTCACACCACCCCTGGTTGCCCATTGCATGTTCACTGCATTTTTAATACATCTCGATATCCCGTGTCCCATGTCAGCAGCAGGGAATACGAGCATTCATTTTCAACCAACCTTCACTGCATTTTTAATACGTCGCAACACCCGCGCCCCGCTAGTTTTTCAAGCCCCACCTTTTATTCCTTTGACAAACCACGTAGGTAGTCGTTACAGTAGGACTTGCGAGCTCTCTTCTGTAAGCTGTTCACCGGTTCCACTGCAGCCTGAGCCTAATATCCAACGTTCTCCTTAGGTCGTGGTCTGATCCAGTCGACAGCACGTGGAAACGAACTCTGGAGAGTATAGTATATCAGGTACCGAAATTGTGACCCAGAAATGAAGAGGCCTGGCGATAACTCACCACCACTCAAAAGAGCGCGGGTACAGCGACGCGTATGGCGATGCGATGCTTGTACACGTTTATTTTCCCAAGAAGCGCTACAAGATCTGAACTCTTCTTCTGGCTTTGTTCATAAAACCCGAGAAAGCCTCTGGTTTTCATCTAGCTGTGAGCTGTGCAAGTTCATTTTGGGTGTTGGTGTGGACGAACTCGGAGCAGATATCTGGAAGGATGAGGGACTCGTACGCTTCTGGCATTCGAAACTGGGTACAAGAGACGAAAGCTCCTGCTCGGGAATCAACACTTTGGTTGGCCGAGTGAATGGTATGACTGGATGCATCCTGCTCTATCCATTTGTGAAAGAAGGTTCGAGATCTGTTCTCTTCTTCTTGCTTACCCGTCTAATATGTCTCCCTAGATGATCCCCTCTCCACCTTGATCACACGACGGCCACTGCACAGAGACGTTTCAAGTCCGGAAACTTTTTCAGCAGCTAAATTGTTGATAGAGGCTTGTATGAGAACAGACGCACCAGACCAGGGCCATCAAAAGTGCCGATACTCAAGAAATATCGTCCTTCCCACGCGCGTCATAAAATTCAGCGATCAGACTGCACACCTACAAATCAATCAGACAGAAACTCGAGGATCTTATCTCGCCCTGAGTTATTGCTGGGGTACACCGGACCCGAACAAGCAAAGCCTGCTATCAGAACTACGCTTGAGCAACGAGCAAGATCTAGTACAAGAAATCAAACTTGAGGAGTTGGAGCAGTCTGTCCAAGATGCAATTCACGTCACTAGAGACCTAGGATTCACTTATCTCTGGGTGGATAGACTGTGCATCATTCAAGACTGTCCAGAAGACAAGAGAAAAGAAATTAGTATGATGGCGACGACATATAAGAACGCTGCAATCACGCTGGCTGCCGGGACTGCCAAAAACGCCAGTGAAGGATTCTTGGGAAGTTTGCCTCTCAAGAGTCCTACATATCTGCCGCACAGACAATTCGAGATACCGATGAGGGACGGGCGCACTGGGACTGTCCATCTTTCTGCAAAGCGATATCGGCCCTACCATCCTCTTGACAAAAGGGGATGGACGCTTCAGGAGTATATGCTGTCTTCCCGCATGCTCATCTTCTCAGACTACCAACTCCTATGGCAGTGCCAGGAAACTGAACTACAGAGCGTCACTGGAAACAACTCAGGTATAGCATACCAGCAGCGTCTCGAGTCATTGAAGTGGGCTTCCTTCGATGAGGAGGGCGAGCCGTCCTACGGAACAGATGATTCAGAGAAATTCTATCTCTGGAAGACCGTCATATCTCAGTATACGCAAAGGCAACTGAAAGACCCCGAAGATCGACTACCAGCGATCACGGGTATAACAACTGAGTTGCAAAAGCTTTGGCGAGACTCTCATATCTACGGTCACTGGGAACGATGGTTCATTCAACTTCTGGCATGGTGCAAGCCATCTAATTTAAGAGTGAAGGAAAGACACACCAGGAGAGCTCCCAGTTGGTCTTGGGTCTCAGTCGATGGCAGCATTAGTTTCGCAACCCTAATGGACAACGAGGACGCCAAGATCGAGATTCTGACTGCAGCCAAGGTCAGACTATCCTGCCGAATACTCCAATTCGACGAAATAAGTCCTCTTAAAAGGAATACGCTGTCTACAATGCTGGACCTTGTGAAGTCAGCTTCAAAACTTGAACTCGCAGGGAGAAAGTGCGAGTATCTTCTCCTGGGCAAACCCATCAGCCGTCGTCATCGTGAACCAGGTATTGCTCTAATGGTACTCAAAACGGCTAGTGGAAGTTATAGGAGAGTTGGTTTAGCCCATTTTGATGATATGACAGTCTGGACTGGTGTTGAGTTCCAGAGTATTGATCTTGAGCCAAAGGAAAAATAGGCCAGCGATTCGAGTATGTCATACCTACCTGGTCCTTCTAAGCACAACTGCCAACGCCTCTTTCTTCTATCAGAATTTGGGCTCTTGCGGATGCCAGAAAACTCAAGACTTGAGCTACATGTATCGTTTGCAGTTTAAACTTGTGGCTGACAGCTTAAATAAACACGGAGCACTTGATATCATTTCCAGTCGAGATCTGTGCCTTAAGAGCTTATATCTCCATGCAGAGCCTAGATGCCTCTCCGCTTATATATCAATAACCTCTCCTTGCGTGTATCTTCTCATGCCTTCGGCAGTCATTGATCCTAGCAAAGGCTTTCCCACAAGTCGTGCAAGCGAAAGGCCTATCTCCAGAATGACTCCGTGCATGGTCCTTAAGGTTTTCTTTCCTCGTGAATGTCTTGTTACACCCATCCATATTGCAAAAGAATTTACCTGGGATCTGTCGGCGGCTCAAAACCTCAAAAATGGCCGGTCCTTCGCTGAGTTCCGGATGATAGATATTGACATGTCGGTCTCTATCCTTGTTACTTGCGAAACCAAGAGGAGCAGCATTGCAGGAGACAGGGCATTGAAAAGGCCTCTCGTGTCGCCTTCCGTGGTCATGTCGGTCGCGTTCGTTGTTATAGCCCACATAGAAGAAACGACACAGTGTGCGATGACACTTGTAGAGGTTTGAGCCATAATAGTCCTCGATGGTATCCTCATCGCCAGCCTTTTCGTCGGGTCTGAAAGTTTCCAACTGTTTTCTATTATCCTTGAGCCCATTCTCAATCTGCTTAACGCCCACGGTGTTTCGTGTTGCGTAATCGCCTCGCTGGTGAGTATATATGTGATTCCAAAGCAAGTAAAGGTCTTCATAGAGGTCTAAGTCCACAAATTTCTCTATATGGTCTTCAACTAATTCAGCATGCTTGTTGGTAGTCAAATCCGCGCGATGGATATTGACAAAATGCTTCAAAGCAGATACAAAGTCTTCTGCAACGCCTTGAAATGTCTCAGTTGTGAAGACTTCACTACACTCTCTGATCAAAGTGTCGGTATGATGTAGCCAATGAGCACATGCGTAATCCTGGAAAGAAAACCAGCCTAATTTCGCATGCTCGCTTCTTTGGGGCGTCCGGTAGTTGCTGTCTTGTATGAAGCATGGGAGGGTCAAGTATCTGAGGCAAATAGTAGTCAACTGGCACTGAACCTGCTTCTCACTGATATGTCGGTTCTCTATGATATATCTAAAGTTTCTTAGTGTTAGTCACCTGTAATACCCGCGTGTTAATCCATACTAACCTGCGTGCAGTTGAATGAATGAGTCGAATGTAACCTCCGCTAAGGACATGGACGATGGACCCGAGATATTTCTCCATGTCCTGTCGCAGCATGTTGTTCTCGAAATCTATTTGGAGCTTATGAGGGTCGAAGCATAAGATAGCTTGCATTTCGTGCCATCTAAACGGTCTTTTGGCACAAATGAGCCACCCAAACAGTAGCTTTGATCTCTCCCACCTCGCAAGACCTCCTGCTTGTGCCATGAGACTATTCTTGACTGAGTCGAGCAATCTTTCGTACCTATAAAGGTGAGTTGAAGCCAGGTGCCAGAGTCAGAGGACCTACATGTCTCTAAGCTTCATTGGCAACATCCCTTGTCTGAGCAAGGTTCGTAAGTCACCTTTGGTATCTTGCTGTAAAAGGAATTCAATGGCCAGATGTGCGTAGAGAAAGGAGTCTAAAGGATTACGTTAGCATTAAACCTCTCTCGTTGCGATTTTCATCTGTATAAACCTTGGCTTTGGCGGCATACTATTCGCTCAACATCTGACTTATCATCTTCAGAGAGACTGAAACCAATACCGTGACTTGACTTCGAGAACTCTGGAAGTTTCTTCTGCACAAAAGCTCTGATATCATCGTGGTTGTCCTCGGGCCTAAGTAATATGGTGAAGCAATCGTCTCCAGGTATATGTTTCTTGGTATCTGATGTTTCTCGGCCGATGAAAAGTACTCTCAAGTGCCCCAATCTGATTTTCGTATTATATGTCGACACTAGATCCTTGAAGAACTTGGCGGTTTGCTGAATTTCAGCTCCGTGACATTCATCCGCTCCGTCAATCACGATGTAGTGTCTTGAGGAGAACTCGATAAATGTCTTGATGATCTTTTGAGCCAATTTTGCATCTATGAGGATGGGGCCTCCACTTGTGACCTTTTCCTGGTAGCAATATGGGATTAAATAATCCTCGGACTCTACCATTTGCAGCAATATACCTTTCAGGACATCAAGATGGTTTCTATGTTCAATGTCGTCTTCTTGGCAGTAGAAGTAACATGTTTTACTGCCCGCTGGAAAGGATGGCATCATATTCTGAAGTTTAGACGATTTCAGTTCATCGACTACTAGTGATGCAAGTACCGTTTTACCTAGACTCATCAGGATCTTTTCAAAGGTCTATAGGGAATAGTTACCATATCCGACGTTGCCATATAACCATATGGCTGAGTGGGGAGGGTCTTCCTCGCCCATCCACTCCCGAATCTCGCTGTAGTTTCGGAAGAGCCAGCGACCACTCCTAGGGCAGATTGCCATCTCGCGAAACTCATCTTGTAATCGTGACATCTTCACAGAAGAAGCTATCCATTCAGTCACTTCGTTTTTCCTTCCATGGCGTCGGGCCTTTTCATCGGCCTCGAATTTCTTCCAATCTGACTGAAGGCCATATGAGTACTGCTGGAAGGCCGCATGAAGCGCACCAGAGTCTTCGGACTTAGCTTATCTTGTTGTCACTACTGTGACTTGGAGAATTACCTTGTGTAGAAAGACTGTGTTCTTTGATAAACTTGGCGTGTGAACCTAGAGACCCGGATAGTCTTGAAAAGAAGTCACCTGCGTCATCCCAAACAGACTTCTGAAGACGCTGCCATACTTCGATAAGTCAGTGGTGTGAGATTTATTTCTGTAAAGGATATCTTACGCGTCGTTGTCAGTGAGAAAAGCCTGTATGCTGCAGAATGGAATCGTTGTATATCATGGTAGATATTGACTATGCACTCAATCGCAGGCGGAAATCCTTGGAAGAATTCCTCGAACTTGGTCAAGGATAAGAGTTGGGCTCCAAGGAGGCCGTAAACACTGAGCAGTCCGTCAAATGCCCTATCGGTAGTGTTGGTACTCTGTAAACCTTTAGCCGAGTCCCGTGCATGAACCAAAGGCCGACGATTACACTGAGGAAGAACCTCACAGAGCCCCAGACGATTGCCATTACGCCTTTTGTGCCAGCAAAGTCAAGGGGTAAGAGGATTTTCTCGAGTTCTTCCATACCGTCAAGAAACATCCGCAGTCGATTCATATCCATCATGTTGTTGGTTCGGTCTCGTAATAATTGAATGTTTTGGATTTCTTTCCACATGTCTTCATTAGTCGTGCTCCCGAACTCTTCTTCATGGTGGGGCTTCAGCGATCTCCTGAATTCTTCAGCTAATTCATAGAGCCGGTTCATTGTGATGAGAAATTGTGTGATACTAGCTAAAGCCTTTGAAGATCCAGCCTTGATAGAACGCTGTGTTAATGAGAAAGACAGGGCAGCTGGTAGTGAGTTGAGTGAAATCGGCTACACAGGTACAGCTAGCGGTGAAGGACTCAAGAGGCAACCAGCTGCAGTGAAGTGAGCCTCAAAGTCGCCTTGCTGAGAGTCTTTAATGGTGGTGTTACATTTTCAAGCCCTACCATCCAATCAATGGGTAACACGACCGCAAAGCGAACCAGATGTGATAAAATTGATGTGCCTTGTAGGCCAAGCGAGTTGCAGTCGGCTGAAAATAGAGGTTCTGATTCGACGTCGGGTCGCCGACTCCAGGGATCTCCTGCATAAAGCACCCGCTTGCACAGCACCCGCTTGCACAGCCTGATTCTTGTATTTTCCGTGTGTCAGCAAAAAACTTGGCCGTCAAAACTCTCATATTCCAACATTGCATGGTTCACAACCAGATGATTTCAATCGCGTTTGAAAAACTCAAAATATCGACAATATGTTCAACTTGCGGGATCTTCTCAATCCCGTAGGTGACGAGAAGCACTATGTGTCTCACTCTAGCGACGGGCTGGGAGTAGAGAAAGACCAAGACCAAGATCAGTACATGGGCGATGAGCCTAGAGCTCAAGAGCTCGGCAGCAACGGACCGATTAATGAAACCTCGCAAGCATTTTGGTGGGCTATCAATGGAGACGTTACCGAAGCTAACAACTACCTCCAACCCAGTCTTGCGAATATTCAAGTGTAGGTAACTTTAGATATCAAGTTCAACCTATGACTAAAGATACAAAACAGTGGCCCTCTATTTCCAGAACATGGCGTCCCTGAAAACCAATATACTCAAAATTGTGATCTAGACATAGATCCACAACTTGGAATAATTGATTTTGATATGGACTTTGACATGAACGATAGTACGAACCCTCATGCCGATGGAACACAAAACGGCTTCTCAGATATGTCTGCCACACTCGAAAGCTTCCAATTCCTTCAATTGCCTATCGGAAGCTCTCGGGAAGGGTCAGCTATGACACCTGAACTTTCTGCGCTAAGTCGGTCAACTGAGACACCTATAACATTACCGGGAGACGGCGACGTTGTCGTTCATTATGGCATGGTAAGTGCCTGCATCTTGGATTATGTTCAATACTACAGTGTTAGTACTCACTTATCATAGCTTCATAACATGGAAGTGAAACTGGTACCTGGTGACATGTCGTTCATAGATGATCGACTGGCATCAGAGGGATCAGCTTATCAATACTTCACACTAGCGGAGTACCAGAAACAGCTCATGCTTTGTTTCCCTGGGGACGATAAGTATTTTGGGCATCTCCCCTTAGCAGCAGGCCAGACTCTCTCGCTCCTGATGACGCTACCGTCAGTCGATATCCAGCCATTGGCCTTGAAATGTGACCTGAGGGAGGTCATATACCGTGCAAACAAACCCGCCGAAGCTCGAGTTAAAGTCGACATAAATATCTATGGTCTGCGATCTAAGGCTTTGGATATTGGTCAAAGGCTCTCCAATGGAAAGCTGTGGCTTCAGAGATCCAGCCACGGAAGACATGGTACCACTTACGAGAATCCGCACTTCCTAAACATTAGCATCCAAGATACTATAGCCGATGAAGTTCAGGATACGCAGCATGCTCCTACTGATGGTGTCCCGAAGAAAATGAGCAAGGAAGATCAACTTCGGAAGATGGTAGATGAAGTTTACCAGACAGTCGAGAACAACCGCGAAATCGAGATGGTCGAAGGGGGCGACAGAGTCACCCGTAAGCTTTTAAGGTGATCTGTCAGAACTCAACAGCCAGTTATCTGTAGCGCTAACAACAATATAGTCATCAGAAGGAAGCACTGGGTTTCATGCTCGAGAGAGAGTCGGGGCATATTAAGGAAAAGTACAGACTTTGGGAAGAGATCAAACATGCGAACGGGAGGCTTCAATATCGACACAGAATCACCAAGCTACGCAAAGATATACGGCCTGATGAGAGGGGTGGCGGTATTCTTGCTGACGATATGGGAATGGGAAAGTCGCTTTCTATCCTGGCTTTAATTATGAAGACTCTTGACAACGGCAAAGATTGGGCGGAAGAGAGAAATTCAGAGCACAAGAGCAGGAGGTCTCTCAAGTTCTCTCGTTCTACTCTGATTGTGGTTTCGGCAGCTTGTGGGTATCTCCCAGGCATCAAATCCATTAATGCTAACGGCATGTAGTACTGGTCGATGAGTGGGAGAAGGAGGTTAGACAGTAAGTGAGAAACTCATTAGAAGCAGTTTCTGACACTGAACAGGCACTTGCAGAAAGGTCTCAAAGTGGTCAAGTACCATGGTGAGAACAGGCCGAAGACTCTAGAGAAGCTATCCGTCATTGAAGACTCTGATATTGTAGTGACAACATATCCCACGCTTACTACTGAGTATCTGAAAGGGAAAGGTAAGAATTCGCCGTTGTATAAGTTGGGTTGGTACCGGATAGTCCTTGACGAAGGTGAGTATCAAATCTGCAGCGCTTATTCAGACAGCTTACTGTGAGACCTTGAGCCCATATCATCCGTCGTCCATCCACAAAGTTCTTCCAGGCATGCGAATATCTCCATGCCAACTCTCGATGGTGTCTTTCTGGAACACCCATCCAAAACAAGCTTGCTGACATAGGCTCGCTGTTCCGCTTTATTCGCGCCGAACCATTCGACAAGGCATCTGATTTCAGGAAGTGGATAGAAACACCATTCGACAACTCATTCGATGACCTTGAGCTCGTAAAGGATCGTCTAGCCATGCTCCTCGAAGCATTGTGTCTACGCCGAACGAGGGCAGTCTTGCATTTGCCCAGAACGCGGCAGTTTGTTCGACATCTAGATTTCAGTCCGCAAGAGAAGGATCAGTACGACAAAACAAAGGCTGTCATCCTACGCAATATGGAGCATCATCTAGGTGAGGTAAAAAAAAGCTCCCAGTTTGGCATGTTCCAGATGTGGCTTCAGCTTCGAATAGTCTGCAACCACGGAACATATCAGAAGCTCTTCTCGTGGCATCGGAGAAGCCTCCTGGAAGAGCGAGAGGCAATAGTGGGAACAGCTGGTCAATTCGGCGAAATATCTTGCGTGGGATGTGAACAGCCAATGCCCGTATTGGGATGCGACTTGACGAAAAGAATGTTTGACGACGAATGCTCGCATGTTCTTTGTTCGAAGTGCATTGAAGAGTCGAGCATTTCCCTGCCCGAAAATCGAAATAGATGTCCAATCTGCGTTAGATGGTATAAAGAACCTTCAGTCCTGAGGGATGAGGTATCTTTCGGAGATGCTGAGAGACCTCGAAAGCGACGAAAGGCTATAGCAGCAAAGGACGATCATGAGAGTTACTTCAACGATCAAGGTCTTTCAACCAAAATAGAGGCCTTAGTGAAGGACGTTCAGCAGGATCTTTGGACCACAAAAAGGTATGCCAATCCCGAAATTTCCTTTTCCTCTAACAACAAGCAGTATTATATTCTCTTGCTGGACGCGTACACTGTATTTGATATCCAGGCACCTGGAGCAGGCTAAGATTCCATACCTTCAACTCGACGGTGAAAGCCCACTGCACCAACGGCAGGCTACGCTCCTCAAATTTGAGAAAGAGGACGAGACACCAGTCCTCATCATGACGACAGGAACCGGTGCATTTGGGTACATTTTCTCCCTTCTAGGTGTATCGGGAGACTGATGTGATTCAGATTGAATTTGACTTGCGCAAACCGAATCTTCATCGCAGAACTACAATAGAATCCTAGCGTCGAGAGCCAAGCGATTTCTCGAGCAATTCGCCTTGGGCAACAGAGTGAAGTTCGAGTTACAAGATATATCATCAACAACACTGTGGAAGAGGTACGAGATTCGATTAGTACATCTGGAGCACGGCTAACAGGCGTAGGACATACGGAAACAACAGGAGTACAAGAAGCATATTGCAGCGCTGGGTTTTGAAGAAGTAATTGATTAGTTAGATGGTATATATGATGACCTGAGGAGGGGTTCTTTTTTTCGTTTCTAAAATGATAATGCTTTTGTTTCCAAAATAAAACCATTAGTATTCCCTAAAACTTTATTTTTAATTTTATTTATATTAAATGAAAAGAGATTGCAGATGTCCTAGTTTTATATAATCTGACTGTGAGAAGCCAGCGAACATTCAAACCGCTGTGAACCCTGGACTGTAACGGCTAACCTTAAAAGCTCCAGAGCGTGCTAAAATTGCAGTGGAGTATAACGCTACTGTTCCCGGATGTCGCAATGTGTCAAAAATGCAGTGAAGGAACTCGTTACAAAAATCGAAGGACGAGTTCTCCGCGATCTCATCATAAGTGACATTTCGGCTTGGCCATGCCGAAACGTCAATTAAGAACGCCATCCCTCTGGGTATAACCCATATGTAGAGCGATTTTAATGTGGATGGTAATCCCAACAACCCATCTCAGGCCATGGGTTGACGAAATGGATTGCCATATTTATAATTCTAGAGTGACACAGCCTTTGTACCTCGTGTGGAACACATGAGATGGGCTAAAATTGCGGTGAAAAAGGTCCCCCTAATCGTAACATGAGATTGGCGAGCTAGCTGGCTTACACAAAAATCCACCGATCTACGGATACTACAGTAGGTTGAGAAGCTGAGGCCATCTTGACGCAGCCCCTCGACCAACCATGGCTCGATGAATTGTTTATCTGCCAGCTACTCAACGATTGAGAAATAATTGGTCAAACCCCCAAAACGTAGGTACAGGGCAAAATAAAGATTATTCGATGCAAATGAGTCTAAGAAGATCACCTCAATAACAGCCCAGGTTTCAATAGACATACAAACAAGTCCGCCTTTATAGATTATTAAACAAGGGAAAGGTCAGATGGTGAGCGCGCCGACTGAGACGCTTTACACAGATCTAGGAATAAGTCTTTTGGATTCGACTCTCCTATTATAAGTTACCTGAATCCTGGATCAGTCGCTGGATATGAAGTGTCTCTGGTACTGAAACGCGATAAAATTCGATGAGAAACATCATTTCAGGTAGAGCTAGAGCAGCCAGAGGAAAAACAGTCAAAATAATTACGACTGATGCCGATTATGAATCTCGCGACAAGTTAACAGACGCAGTAAACGCCATGTTTGTGATTTTAGCAGTCAAGGCTGTAAAGACGTAGAGTAAGGTACCTAGCGATGTACCTAGGATCTCCGACTCTTCCAGATAATCGGATTCTCGCTATCACTATTGATTAGGAATTTAAGTCGTCGGGATGTGCTAAAATTGCATTTGGAGGTTGAAGGTTAATAAAGAACGAAGTGAATATAAGCTTGCTTAGCCCGGCTCGAGCCAACGGGTATGGTTGATCAAGCCAGTCAAAATGGCGTACCCTTCCGCTCTAATAACTGGTACCTCATTGAATGTCGTTCTTCCGTGCCATTTACCAATCCCTAGTACTGAGCTTTAAACATTTAATAGAATAAATCCAACCGAAGTAGTGTTTAAATAGAATGTCGAGTTCTCATTGATTTCTTCACTCTATACAAGCGCGCTAATGCAATAGAACCTGAGTTGACCCCCGACGTGTTTTAATGACCCAATATTAATGAATAAGGGTATAAAGAAAGGAACTCAGATGTTAGACCATGGCTTTATTTCGTCGAACTTATACCACTAATTTATTCTTGACCGTAAGGTGCAATTTATATCAAAGTGCACTTAATATGTAAATCGTTCCTTTCCGTGTCATCCCTCGGTCAGGGGAGGGTTATAATTGCAGTGAATGTACGGTCGTTTTGTTCTAGTGTGGGGCCCACTGCCAGACCTGTCCACATCAGGCACAGCCACTTGGCAAAACGCTAGAACTTCCAGCATTCCAGACAACTCAAATCTCGACACTTGTGGCAGGTCGATCTATCTCAGGATCTAGCACAGTCGGATCTGGAAAGGCACCATTCCCCACCTGACGATCAGGAACAAAGCCATTGTCGCCACTACCACCACCGCAAATAGCCTAGAGACACCAGAAATGGCATCACCAACAGCCTCGTTCCCCTGTGGCTTCACCCTAACAAAACACCACAAAGCCACAGACCATCAATTGAAAGAGTTTGCATCATGCCTGGAATGTATTCGACTCGTGGCGCGACGTCCCATCTCCTGTCTGGACGGCTTGCCGAAAGGTTAAAGGCGCATCGGCATGTCCAAACCGTGAAGTCATGTGAAGAGTCGGAGTGAACGATCCAAGGCGGTTGAATTGAAGTTTGATGGCGATCTGGACTTCGGGATGGCATTGGGCGAGTGTTGGTGGTGGAGATGGTATATAGAACGAGCCTTGCCGTCGCGCAGCGTCCCTAGGGGAGCGTTTTTGATCTCGTCATTCATTCATTCACTCATTCCTTGCGCTCCATCATTCCTTTCAACATGAAGCTGCTACTCACACTCATTCTATCGGCCCTGGTTGGCCTAACTTGCGGTCTCGCATCGACAGATACCATCACCTGGGGAGGCGACAACTCCCGAACAGGCTACCAAACGTACAATTCACATTCCCTTCCCGTCACTCACACTAACGCATCTCAGGAGCCATAACATGGATCCAGCGATCGTAGGAAGCCCTCAATTCGACATCGTCTTCAAAACAGCCCTCCCAGGAAAATACGTCGGCGCCGCAGAGCAGATCTTCTCTCAACCTCTCGTCTACACTCCTTCAGGCGGGACAACGCAATATGTTTATCTCGCGACGACTCAGAATAATATTTATAAACTTGATGCAAAGACTGGTGTGATTCTTGCATCGCGCAACATTGGCATTCCGTTCCTTACTGCTGATTTGGACGGCTGTGTTGATGTCAACCCTACTGTTGGCGTCACAGCGACTGGTGTTATTGATCCTGATACCGATACGTGGTATATCACGTCAAAGACTTATGTTAACCAGAATGCGGGTCAAGTTCCCCAGGGAAGACCGGCGGGAAGGTATAAGATACACGCCATCAACGTAAACGATCTTTCGGAGCGACAGAACTTCCCCGTTGATCTTGAAGGCAAGATTGCGAGGAACAATCCGGAGAGGATGTTCACGGGCGGCATTCACCACCAGCGACCTGGACTACTCCACACAGGACAATACGTCTACGCTGGCTTCGCATCGCACTGCGTGCAGTACAACTTCACCGGCTGGATCATGGGCTGGGACAAAACCACCGGCCAAATTGTCGAGCACTGGGCTTCCGAAGGTCTCGGCGTAAGCAGCAACATCTCCGGCGCTGGAATCTGGCAATCTGGCGGTGGTCTCGCCTCAGACGACGCAGGATCAATGTTCTTCGCCACTGGAAACGGCTATGCTTCTCAACTGTCCACCATTCCCGTTAATGGCTTCACGCCCCCGACTGCGATGGAACAAGCAGCTGTTCACATGTCCATCAACAGCGATGGTACCCTCTCAATTGTGGATTTCTTCATGCCGTTTGAGAAGCAGGAGCTTGATGGTGCGGATAAGGATCTGGGGACGAGTCCGCTTGAGATTCTGCCGAGTCAATTCTCGTGTGGTGATGTTAAGAGGATGGGTATTGTTACGGGCAAGTCTGGAAAGACTTATTGGCTTAATCTTGATGATCTTGGTGGTTATCGCAATGGCCCTAACTCTAAAGATAGAGTTATTCAGACGTTTCAGAATGAGAATTCTGTGTATGCAGGTGCTGGTGTTTATCCTCTCGAAGGAGGCTACATCTACATCAACGGTAAGCCCATCAAAGCCTCACTCTACAATTCGCGCTGACAAATTTAGTGATTCAATACCCAACGCACGTCTTTAAATTCTCCTGTCTCAATAACACACCCTACTTCACCAAAGTCGCCGACTCCCCCACCAACAACGCCTATATCCTCGGCGTAAGCCACGGCACAACAACATCCCTCAACAACCAAGAAGGCACAGGTCTCCTCTGGGTATCCGACGTTCAAAACACAAACTTCAAAATTTACGACGCGGTTCCGCAGAACGGCTACCTCAACGTCATTCGAAACTTCACCATTGTAGGTATCACCAAGTTCAGTAGACCTGTGTTTGGTGATGGTATGGCGTATATCGGCACGACGGTGGGATACTTTTATGGTCTTGGGTCGACCAATAAATTTCCGCTTAATTGCACGAGCTCAATCGACTTTGGGACTGTGGACTTTCAGGGGAGTGGTGTACAGCTTGTTAATTGTACGGCGGGTTTTGATCTGAGCGTTACGGGTGTTGCGCTTGCGGATGGGACGAACTATAACATCAGTCAGACGTCCAGTCTGCCGTTGTCGATGTCGGCGGGGGATACATTCCAATTCGCGGCGCAGTTTGTCCCTATGAGTGTTGGGAGACTGGGCACTACCATCAATATTCAGACGTCGGGTGTTTCGGACGCATCGTACAGCAAGTCTGTCAAGGTCCGGCTCACGGGCGTTGGCAAGAGTTCAAATGCGTTGTTGGACGTCAGTCCAAAAGCTGTGGTGTTCACCGGTCTCGTCACTGGTACCCAAGCTGAAGCTCAGAGTGTTCTTATCGGCAACGATGGATCTGGCGACCTGCAAGTCTCTTCAGTTCTGTACTCAAATACCTCGTCATCCGGTCCATTCACCACTTGGTCCGGCACGGGTAGTCTTACAGTTGGCAAGTTCACACTGACTGGTATCCCAAGCACAGTCCCCGGAGGAAACGGCACCGCCATCTCTGTCAAGCCAGATACTTCTGTTACTGGTAATTACATAGCTTGGGTCAAGTTCGTCACCAC
Organism: Fusarium succisae; assembly: GCA_013186925.1. Classification (NCBI taxonomy): domain Eukaryota; kingdom Fungi; phylum Ascomycota; class Sordariomycetes; order Hypocreales; family Nectriaceae; genus Fusarium; species Fusarium succisae. The sequence continues at coordinate 9,630 of JAAOAW010000446.1, read as the reverse complement.
CGGAGGCAATGCTACAGTGTCTTTGTCTGCTGCGGCTGGCGATCCCCCAACCGCTCTCCTCGAGTTCCAGACTCCAGATGGAAGCGGCTGGGTCAAGTACGATCCCAACAATCCCTTCACATTCGGAAACGTCACAGAAAACACATCTCGATCTCTCAAGTTCCGCGTTTCAAACACCGCTGCTCCCGGTGGTGTCAAGCTCGGCCTCACAGTCTCCAAACCGCCCTTCGGCGTCCCAGGCATCATCAAATCCGCAAACCAGATTGATCTCGCCGAAGGAACACTCATCGCTCCAGGTCAAAGCCAAACAGCAACATTGACCTGCACCGTCCCCAAAAGCCAATGGAACCTCCCATCTTACAATGGCACCGCCCAATGGACTATGAACACCAACGATCCAACCTGGTCTTTTGAAAAGCGCGCAGTGCAATTCTTCTGCAACGCTGTCTCTGAACAAGCAGCTCCTCTTCTCCCAAACGGTCAAGGAAGGTATCAATACGTCGGCTGCTTCAAGGAGAATAATCCCGGGCGCCAGCTCTCTAACCAGCTTTATGCTAATAGCTCCAACACTAATGAGATGTGCATCAACACCTGTGGTTCAGAAGGTCTAACATTCTGCGGAACGCAATACCGAAGTGAATGCTGGGCAGGTAACAAGATCCCCACACAAAAGGTCGACGATCAGAATTGTAACTTCGACTGTGCTGGAAGTCTGAACCAGATCTGCGGTGGGAATGGCATTGATGGCAGTGGAGCTTTCATCAGTCTTTTCGCTGATACGCTTCAATGGGATGGTTCGTATGCGAGTGTCACTACAAGTAGCAGTGCCAGCGCTGCGACACCTCAAGGACCTTCTGTCAACCCTGGTGTTAGTGGCTACACGAGCATTGGGTGTTATACCGAGGCTACCAACGCTCGAGCGCTTCCTAACGGGAGGGAGAATAATCCGCCCACTGTTGCGAACTGTCTACAGGCTTGCAGTAATGAGAACTTCGTTTACGCTGGTGTCGAGTATGGTGGAGAGGTAAGTTTAGGCCTTGGCCTTGAGAATGAATATGTGCTGACGAGCTTAGTGCTACTGCGGAAATGGTTTCTCGGATGGATCAGTGCCTGCTCCGATCACTGATTGCGGCATGCTTTGCAATGGTGAGTACTCACTCTTGGGTTTGTCAAAGGACATACTGATATGACTAGGCAACTCGAGCGAATACTGTGGTGGCCCTAGCCGTCTGAACGTCTATGAGCTCAATGTAGTCTATAGCAGTTCATTGCCCACTTCAATGGGGGCTTTATCGTCAGCTAGTAGCGTAGGCTCCTTAGTAGCTGCCTCTTCAAGTGCTGCTCTCTCCTTGCCAAGCTCTAGTTCAGTTGCATCGACCAGCCTTGTAGCTGCGTCTAGTTTCTCGAGCGCCTCTCTTTCGTCGTCTTTGACCTCGGCTAGTGGGAGCCTTTCTTCTAGTGGAGTATCCAGCGCAACTTCGAATGGCGCTTCTACTAGCACAGGCTCAGTCAGCAGCTCGACCTCGGCTTCTGTCTCGAGCAGTATATCCACAAGCTCCATGAGCTCTTTCAGCACTTCACTAGGCGTATTTGGCAACATTGCCGGTGGCTTTAACAGCGCTTCCTCTTCCGCCTCTAGCTCTGCACCTACGTCTACTGTGAGCTCTGTCGCAACAAGCAGCGCCGCCACAAGTCTCTCAAGCTCTGGGGGCTCACGTAGTTCGGTTCTCAGCTCTTCCGCGAGCGGCACAGTGAGTGCTTCTTCGACTGCTAGTACCAGCTCTACTTCTCGGTCTACAGCCTCTACTTCGTCAACGTCGTCTTCTAGCATAAGCCCAAGTACTTCTTCGACGACATGGACAACCTTCGCTACACTCTCTTCAGCCAGCTCGCGTGCCCCCACTACAACCACCAGCACGACTTCGTCAAACACGCTGCCTTCTAGCGTTTCAAGCGCCCCCTCTTCTAGTGCGCTATCATCAGCGACGACGTCTTCCATCGTCAGTCGCCCCTCATCAAGCACGGTATCATCAGGTGCCTCGGGTGTCTCTTCATTGAGCTCTCTGGTAGCGGGAGGCCCAGCTGGTGTTTCGTCTGTTTCCAGCGTCACATCTGCTACCACAACATCCCGTTCAACTTCCGCTGCATCTTCTTCAACGACATCTTCAACTACAAGCTCGTCCACCTCATCTACGTCTGTGACTTCCAGCACGACATCGCGGGCCAGTTCTACAACTACCACTACCACTAGCACTTCGACCACCAGTAGCTCCACAACCTCAAGAGCGTCCTCCACCACTACTAGTACCACCTCAACATCAATCAAGCCGACCGCGACAGGCCCTTCAATCTCTGACACAGTCGGAACATGGGCCTTCCAAGGCTGCTGGACGGAAGGCTTCCTCATCCGCGCCCTCAACTCCAAGGCCACCGCCAGCGATGACATGACCCTCGAAAGCTGCGCCAGCTTCTGTAGTGGCTTCACTTACTTCGGTACCGAGAACAGTCGAGAGTGCTACTGTGGGAATCAGCTCAATTTCGGAAGTTATCAAGCCCTCAACCAAAAGGACTGCTCTGCTACTTGCGCAGGTGACAAGACGGACTATTGCGGTGGCACGCTTCGCTTACAGCTTTACAAGGCTGGGGCTAAGACTACTACAACTCCATCTGTGGACCAGGGTAACAAGAACTTCACAAGCTACTCGTGCGTCTCGGAGCCTTTCCTCGGTCGTTTGCTTCCTCAGCTTGTCATGAGCGACGGTAACTCCATGACGATTGATACGTGTCTCGAGAAGTGTTGGATGTATAAATACGCTGGTGTCGAAAACGGCCGTGAGTGTTGGTGCGGCAACACCATCAATTGGCAAGGTGTTCTCCCTTCTTTTGGTCAGGGCAAGAATGTTTCTATGACGGATTGTAACATCGGCTGTCCTGGAAATAATCTTGCGTACTGTGGTGGGTTGGCGAGGATGAATCTGTATATCAACAAGTCTTTGGCTTTGGCATTTTTGAAGAAGCATAAAAGGCGACATGCGAAGGGATTTTGAGGTGGAAAGGGTGTGATTTTTGGTAATTGGAGTTACGTTCATATAGACAATAGTCTGCATATATCTACATTCGTTACAAAATTTTCTCTTATTTTTGAGATGTCATATATCCTCAATTGAAAGCCCGCTATTCATGAGTTCAAGCCAAGGGCTATGCAGGCGTCAAGTTGTAGTCGTCACGTTCCTCAGCAGTGACGGGTGTAGTCTAGGGAAATGCAAACTTGAGTCCCTCGTTTCCAACAGCTTCCCTCACACCGTTCATCTTTTCAATCTTCCTGACATGCTCATAATAATGACTATACTCTTTCTCCAGATTAATCTCAACCTCATGTGCCCATCGCGCAAAAACGTAGACATTGAAGTCCACGACAGTCAACGCATTTCCGACAGTAAACTCATGCTCTTTCAGCCTATCATTTATCCTCTTGAAAGATTCACGGATAACTTCCCTTCCCTTGGCACGAATTTTATCATGGGCGGTAACATCGTCACTGAACCTTCCAGGACGCAGCCAAGCTCCATATCCAAGGCCGTGTAGTGTACCAGATAGAAAGACAAGCCACTCTAAAGCCTTAGCTTTTTGAACGGGGCCAATGCCTAGAAGATTCTCTTTGGGGAGAAGAGAAGATATGAAGCTCAGAATGGCCGGCATCTCGGTGATGACTTCGTTATCGACGGTTAGAGCGGGCACATATCCTCTAGGGTGAATAGATCTATATTGAGCGTTGCTGAAACTTCCATCAGCTGCCTCGACTCCACTGGGCCCAAACTTGAGTCGAACTGCGGTAAAAGGGATCTGGTAGTGACGAAGGATCGCGTGAGGAATAAGAGAGCAGGATCTATTTGCTCGATAGAGTGTTAACTTGGGCATATTGATAGATTCGGTGGTAGATCCCATATTGATGTTTTGATCGGATAGGTAAGACCTCAATGTCATTGTTATAATATCGCACTGGGGTCTTATATAACATCGCGGCTAACGTTGCGTTACTTGGCAATCTGTCCTTTCAACGTCATAGCAACGCCCTTCGAGTCAATACCAAGACGAGCTGACAAATTCTGATGTCTGTAGGATCATTTCCCATGTAAATTCACCTTCCTTCTCGACTGGTACCTTTTCTTTCTTTCGCCGATTCTTAAATCTGGTGCATTGCATGTCTCATTTCTACACGTTAATCGACCATACACAGGCCAACCTTTTCACCAACAGCATAGACTAGAGTAAGTGTTAAAGTCAGGGCAAGTCTATTGAGTTCTACATCCAAAATGCAAGGGTATCAATAATCTCTAGCGGCCAGCGCTTAGAGAATTCAAAATCGGCGCAACTTCATCACTCATCTCCCATCTCCGTCTCCCCAAGGGCAAAAGCGCATTAAACCTTGCCATCCAGCCCTCTGAAACACATCTACAAAGAGGAATGTTATTCATCCCCGCAGTGCCCTCTGCCTGGATCCACGTCTCCAATCTTGCTGTATTCTGTAAATCCAGTGGATCATCACCAATGTTTATATGGTTCATCGTCGGAACGCAGGAACATGCTGCCTCGGAGAACATGAGCCATGCCCATACTACCAATGCGCTCATGGAGATGGCAAGATAGGATGTGGGGTCGATGGATTGTGTTTGGGGCTCGTTTGCTTGGAGATCGGATTCGCAATGACGAAGAACTGCCAGGGCGTGGAGTAAAGCTCTTCGACTCTCAGGCGATTTAGCCCATATGTTTAGCTGGGTGTGAAGCTTTTGTAATCTCGGACGAACGCCAGCTTCATGGTCCGGTGATACAATTGAGGCCATGGCTACTGAGTTAATCATCCGAGGATCAGCGTAAAGCTCAAGACCTTGTAGATGATAGGTCATCAAGCACTCCGAAATCAAGCATTTGATATTCGACATTGCCAAAGCTTTAGCTCTCACCGGATCTTCATCGTAATCTCCGATATATGCTGTGAAAGGAAACTCGCCAACTTCTGCAGCATGAAAACATTGATGTTTCAATCTCTCGATGTCAGCTTTCCACGCCTCAAGCTGCCACGCAAGAGACGAAGTACAATTCTGCGTTGATCGGCCCGCTTCTGTACTCCGACGAACAATTTGAGTCTGATTCCAAATTGCAGGCAGCAAGCCACAAAGAGCGAGGTGAATATCTTCAAAGAGGAGGAGAGGTTTTGCTGGGGTGTTGGGGTTGGCGATGACTTCTGAGAGTTTGAAATTCGAGCGGTCAGTTGGTTCGAGGGTGATGCGTTTGAAAAAGATGTTGAGGCCGTAGGAGTTCCAGAGGGAGTAAGTTGCTGGCATCGTGAGATCGATTTCTTCTCGGAAGAGGGTTGGGGCTTGAAAGCGAGCTATTGAGAGGTACGTGTCGATTTTGAAGAGAGAGACGATGAGTCTATATATATCAGTATCGCATCAACGGAGGAGGAGACAAGACATTTACCGCTTCCATCGATCTCGGATAGTCATGAGCCATGGGACAAAGGTTCCCGGGTAGTGAAGGCGTTGTTGCTCGGCTGCGTTGTCGCTGTTGAAGAACTCTGCTTCTCTAAGAGCTACGACGAACGTGCCTCGTAATAAAGATGCTTTTGAGACTAATCTCTCATTCTATATTGAGGTCAGTAGGTATGCAGCGACTGTATAAAGGCTACTTACACCATGGTAAAAAGCAAAGATAATGTTCATGAGGATGGCTTGATACGTTTCGAAAGGCCAGGGTTCATCATATTCATGACGAGATCTGGGGTTCGCCTAAAATCCTTGTTAATCTAGGAACATCTGTCAGGCTAAATGACGTACGATCCAATCAGAGAATGCACTCATCAACGACTCGTGCAGTTGTAAGACTACATCCTCAAACTCATCCGGACTTCTCAGCCAACAGCTGATCATAGCTATTGATACAGATACTAGTAGAGAAGTATCCATAGTGACATAAGAAGGTCCATGGAGAATAGGCCATGTATCGTGAAACCTCCCAAAGTACTCTTTTGAATTTCCTTCGATCCAGTTTTTGTCAAGTGCAGGTACCGGTGTATCCTCACCAATCGGAATCTCTCCAGATCGGACATGATTAGCGATTCGTTTGAAACCCGCTTTGATCTCGTCATTTGGTGAGATTTGCGATGTTCCTGGTGTGAGATTCTGTATCAGGGCCGGCGAAGTAAAACCATTGGCCACCGTTCTAGGATCTGCAACATCCTCGCTAGGACTCTTACTCCCGCTGCTACTCTTGGACGCGTGTTTATAAGTGCAGTTAATTCCCCTCTTGACGCAGAGAGTGCACTTTGTACCACCGTCGCACTTTGTCTTGTTTGCATGGCATGCATCGCAAGCTCTTCCTCTTCTTGGATCAGGAGCTGTAGGCATATCATGCCGTGTCAGGTGGCGCCGTAACAAGTCACTAGAAAAGCAAATTAACACTGTAGCTGGGAGAATACGAGGCATGTACTAACTTGCGTGTGAAGGATCGTTGACAAATCGGGCAAACGAAATTGCGCTCTCCATGGGTCGCTTGATGGCGTCTCAGATGTTCCTTTCTGATAAAGCTCTTCCCACAGTGGCATGTATGTCGACTGGGTGTTGGTTCAGCACTGTCAGCGGAGGATCTGATACATCATTTCACTACTGTTAGTCATGGTACATTACATACAATACAACAGAGTCAAACATCCACTCGGTGATCCCACCTGTGGCTGGCCGTTACATACCTTCTATCACGATCACTGTGGGATATCTCCATGGTGGTGGATTATGATTGCCTTTGATTTGATATGAGGGTATCGAACCGAGTGGGATCGGATTGTAAGCCAAAAACTCGGTGTATTATTTATCGAATAGTTTGACTAGAAAAAAACAGAAGCCGACGCACTGTTACGTATGCCTTGCATTGGGGGCCATCCCTTGAAGGTCGACTTGGTAATCGTGAGTGGGATTGCCGAAGGTTGAAGTGGGATATCTCAGCTCGGCCTCCGCGGATGGGATAGAAAATTGGGGTAACCCGAGGAGATTTGACCAGTCAGAGCCTCAAATGCACAATTAAGGTTTTAATGGGACCCGCGGATAGATCCATTATCCCACTCGGTTCATCTCATCCCACTCAAGTCTATCCCACCTCCAATTCTCTATCCGTCACATCCAGCTAGAAAGCCACAATCGGAGCACAGCCATCTGTGGCGGTCGAGAATACAGAAGACGAGCTCTGTAAGTTGGGGGCCAAGATTAAAGTAGAGTACCGGACACATATGACATATTCCGGGGCAATCAAGCCATTGCTCATGTAATGAAGTGGGATGCATCATGCACCCATTTTGGCTTGACAGGCAGCCTTATGATCGCCAATCTTCCGAACCTTCTATCTTAACTAAGCGGAGCTTCGATGGCGTCTGCAGCACCACTAATGGTATGATTAAGCTTTGTAACTGTGTAAATGACGCCAAACATGTCGATAATTGTTGATTCCAGCAACATATATAGATAGAGCCATTTCTCTTCGATTACCATCCATTCCATCCATCAATCAATCAACCATTCAATAAAACAACTATCACTTCGATCAATCACATATTACACTCATAAAAATGTCTGCCTACAAAAACATCGCTGTCGCTGGTGCCGCAGGTGATCTCGGCTCCGCAGTCTTCAAGGCCCTCATCGACTCCAACAAATTCAACCTCACAGTCCTCACCCGCGCCGGCTCAACCTCCACATTCCCGGCCGACATCAAAGTCATCCAAGTCGACTACGAGTCCCTCGACTCTCTCACATCCGCCCTCCAAGGCCAAGATGCCGTCGTCTCAACCCTTGCCAGTCTTGCCATCCCCAGCCAATCACTCCTTATCGACGCCGCAGTAGCCGCTGGTGTTAAGCGCTTCCTCCCTTCTGAGTTTGGCTCCAACCTTGCCATCCCCAGCGTTCGCAAGCTTCCTGTCTTCAAGACAAAGGTTGATATCGAGGATAAGCTTACTGCTCTTGCGAATGAGGGCAAGATTAGCTATACTTTTGTTTATAACTCTGGTTTCCTCGACTGGGGCTTGAGCCACGGCTTGTACCTTGATTTTAAGAAGGCGGAGATCACACTCTGGGATGGCGGCAACACTGAGTTCAGCACAACCACTCTCGCCAGTGTTGGCCAAGCTGTCGTTGGCGTTCTGACACATCCTGCCGAGACAAAAGATCGCGTTGTTTATATTCAGGATACCGTCGTCTCTCAGAAGAAGCTCCTCGACATTGCCAAGGAGCTCAACCCCAGCAAGCAGTGGACGGTCAAGGAGGCCAAGATCGACGATGCTACTGCTGCTTCTGATGCAAACGTCGCAAAGGGTATCTTTGACTGGCCTACCCTTGCTGCTTACCTCTACAGGGCTATCTTTGACCCCACTAGTGTTCCCAAGTTCCCCAAGCTTGATAATGAGCTACTTGGTGTCAAGGGTGTCACCGATGAGCAGCTCAAGGAACTTATCAAGTCTTTTGTTCAGTAGATACATACAAAATACTCATAGATAGTCACAATATCAACCATTTAATATTCATCTCCTTGTTCGACTCTCATAAACACATTTCTGTAGTACCAAACTGATACTTGCGAGTTGGTTTTAGAATAATCTCTATCTACCTCATACATTCAGTCGTTAAAATGATTATATCAATAATTGAAGTTATGTATCGAAGCTTTAAGGGTTTTTAATCTCCAGGACATCATCTTGGGCAGTATATGATACAATGGGGTGTAAGAATTTATCTCGGTCTTATTGAGTGGATAGGATCTTATCACTATGTGAGTATGGGAGTATTCTAGCAGATGGCGCTCTAGAGAAATCAACCGCCCGTATATTTCTAACAATTATCGGATATTCTGGTCAAAAAATCTTTTATACAATAATTTGAATGTTTTCCATTCCATCCTCCAATGCCGCAATAGTATCCTCGAATAGGTGGGTGTTGGGAGTAGGTGATTATTCTTCTGGATTATGTAGGTAGATACCCAAATATTGTCAGGACTTTCGATTCTCATGAAACCTAATTCTATTTTCTCAAAATATATCTTGTCCTCACTTGGTATTCTCTAGCCTTTATATCTGCTTGGCCATATGAATTTCATATCAACTCTGATCAAGATCCTAGACTGGAGTTCCTGCTGTGTAGGCAGTCTGGGCTAGCTTCAAATGCCCTCTCAGAAGATTTCAACTTGCCATTGTTCCTTCATATGTCGCCCATCTCTATTGGCAATATCCAGTTAATTGCAGATGTCTTATCCCAAATCAGTACTCCAGCCGCCGCGACCGTGACGTATTACGACGACTTCCTCAGCCTCTCCAAAGTCGAAATCCAATCGCAACGAATAATATAGCTAGATAATAATTCAAACGTCAACTATATTTCTATCAGATCTCTAGTATTCATTTCTGTTATCTACCGCCATCGCGGGGTACCCAAAATCAAAAGTTGCGAGATAGGCGAATCTTGGATTGCGTGATTCTGATATGGGTTGCACCATCGACAAGCCGGTTACCTGGAACATTTTTATAACCGAGCGTAACCCACGAGGCAATCTGTAAGGGATTTCCCGGTGATCCGCCGGATCCGGTGATCT
>JAAOAW010000445.1:0-78155 GCA_013186925.1 Fusarium succisae | reverse complement strand
TTCTCCCGGGCGTAATAAATACTACTACTACTACTAGGGTCATGCGCGGGGCTCACGCGTAATGCTCACGCGTAATGCCCGCTTGACCGAGAATCTGGTTAGACTTATCAATCAAATCTTGACGCAATCTTATCAATCAGTGCGAGATCTGTCATTCTTCCTCCGTTATACCATCGTCCACTTATCGAAAATGGACGGTTGCAAACCTCTAAGTACCAAGCAGGGCAAGAATGAAGAGGCACTGACCAATTATGCCGCTTTTCTATGTGGTCTCATGCTTTTAGTCATCGCCATTCGTTGGCTGCGTACCATTTGCATTACATCTCCGCATTCTAAAACCTCTAGTTCATTGTCAACGTACTGGCGTGAGGCATCTCTTCTAGTTTTTCAGTACGTCCAATTGCCCGAGTACTTGGTTCGGTGACTCATACTCTTTATAGAAATCTGCAGAGACGTCTACCAGCCTCGTGGTTTGGCCGACCTTCTTTAGGGTTCACCGTGATGGTCGGCATCTATCTTATTGGCAATGTCGCTTTCTGCTCAAATATGCTTGCGATGCCCCAACTCTTGAATCACTGGGCCTCTAGGTTCGGATGGTAGGATGCACTATTCCGTCACGACATTCTGTGCGTAATTGACCAATGTTAGGATGTGCGCTGGCAACATGGCGCTATGTGTCTTTTTTGGCCTCAAGAACACGCCGCTAGCCCCCTTGGCTTCCATTTCGCACAGCCAACTTAATATCCTACATCGCATCGTCGGTTATACAACTGTATTTCTTCTCGCGCTTCACGCCCTTGTTTACGCGATTCATTTTGGCCGTCAAGGTCGTTTGGTTCAGTTGTTGAAGAAGGAGGATATTGAAGGTATGGGCGCTGGTGTTGCCATGCTTGTACTACTGATGGGAATATTTAGACACAAGCATTACGAAATTTTCTATGCGAGCCACATTATAGGCTTCATGGCAGTTGTTCTCCTGACAGCACTTCACAGGCCAAACTGGGCGAAGAAGATCCCAACTGTGATGCTTATCATATTCGGCATGTGGACTGTTGACCGATTCATACGATTGAGCAAGTTATTATGCAACCTCGTCAACAACTCGGCGACATTCTATCCTCTTCCATACGACGGAACCCGAATAATGCTCAAGAAGCCTGGCATGGAAGACGCCTTACCTGGATCGCACTGTTTCTTATGGATTCCAAGACTTCGCTTGTTTGAGAACCATCCATTTACCATTGTCAGTAATGACTCCTGCGGTCTAGAGCTCGTTATGAAATCGCATAAGGGCTTCACCAAAGATGTCGGCAGCTTTGCAAACCAACATCTAAGAACTCCTCTATGGGCATCTATTGATGGGCCGTATGGGTCACTGCCAGACGTGGGCAACTACGACAAACTGATCCTTATCGCTGGAGGTAGTGGAGCAGCCTTTACCTTTGGAGTCATGAACCGTCTCATGATACAGCGTGAAAAACTTGCGATTTGTTCTATCGAGTTTGTATGGGCAGTGAGGCGTATAGGTATGTTGAGATAAGATCTGATTGTACAAAAATTGTTTTTAACGACTGACAACTTTTAGAACAGTTGAGTTGGTTTCGCAGACATTTGAGTAACATGGAGGAGTCTGAGTGTCCCATCAGCATCAATCTCTATGTGACGGGCGGATGGTGTACATGTGATGCAGTAGTTCAGGACACCGACTCTCAAGTATCTCCTTGCGGAGCAGAATTGGAGGTTCTGCTACGAGATGATGCGTTCCACTACGAAACTATCTCTGAGATGGGTAATGCGCGCGAGTTGCCTAGCGATGAGCCGAAAGGCGACCCGTTTTTTGAGAAGCTAGACGTTGACAGAGCAATTGGCGAAGGCGTGGGAGCATGTGCAAGTCATCAGCGAGTTCTTATCTTGTCCTGCGGTCCGAAGTCCCTCATGGATGCTGTGCAAAATTCGGCAAGCAAGTGGCAGAGAAAACGAAATATTACAATAGATGTCCACTGTGAGGACTTTGGCGGTTGATAGAATTACATTGGATAGACCTGGAATGCAATTTATGTAAGGTGAATATTTTTACACTTTCCTTACTCGTTGTGTCTGATTGTCTCTAGCAATGGGGATATCTGATTGATTAACACGCCTAGCCAACAGGCACTCAAGCGTTGTGGGCTGATTTTTCCGTAATACAATGCGAAGTCTAAATTTTACAGATCACAACGGCCAGAAGGGCAAAGCTTCCTTACCTATCGTGATATCGTCTGCGTCCAAAAGAGGCAGTATTCGCTGGTTTGCCTATCCTCACGTCTATAGCCAGAACTTCTATACATTCTCTGTCAGACGTACTGCCTAGTTTACTTGTGTATTATGTGGTATGTTCAGGGTAGTGGCCCAGGACCATTCGGTATTTGTTAGCTACTATGAGAACATCTTCTGGCTTTTAGGGTGTTCACTCGACATCTTATCAATCTGATTACTACCGACTCGGGAGACTCTGACTCTTGGGGTTAGCTCGGGACTAACATCTAACTAAACCATCAACTTTTTTTCAGACCAACTTAAATATGTAAACCATCCTCCGTCCTCTGCCCTTTGTCCGACCGCACCTCATCTCTGTTATCTGCCTCTCATCCATTGAGGACTGTTTCTTCAATCTTTACAATGGCTCAGCCTCAAACGCCAGAGAGCTTCGTGAATGAGGAGAAGCTCGTACCGCCTCACGTGTCCATCAACGAAGATCACGTTAAATCTGAGTCGCAGATCTCCCAACCGGACAATGACGGTCGCCAGCCAGTTCCACTGTCTTGGAAGCTCGCCTCCATCGTCCTTGTCACGGCAATTGGCTTCGGGTCACAATGGAGTTCCGGTGTGACATCTGCGATGAAAAGCACTATCAAGAAAGAACTGCACATCAACAACACCCAATTCTCCCTTTTGGAAGCCAGCGAAGATTTCATGGTAACTGCTTTGATGCTTGTTAGTGGTATTGTAACTGACAGAATTGGTGGAGCCGGTATGTCTCAAACGAAGCTTAGGAGAAGTTGACACTGATGAGAAACAAGGCGCGATGCTGTATGGCAATCTCATCTATTCGGTCGGATCGATCTTGGTGGCTGGAGCGGCCCAAACTCGATCATACAAGTTCATGATGGCAGGTAGGGTCGTGCGCGCTCTCGGCGATATCGCCACCCAAGTCGCTCAGTACAAAGTCTTCTCATCTTGGTTCGCCCCCGGCAACGGATTCGCCTCAACCCTAGGCTTTGAATTAGGTATCGGTAAGATCGGAGCCTTTGCCGGCAAGTCTTCAGCCAACATCATCTCCAAGAAGCTCGGCTTTGCCTGGGTTTTCTGGATTGCGGTATTTATGAACATCTTCACCAACGTCATGACCGGCGTCTTCTACTTCTTCACCAAAGTTGCCAATCGTCGCTACCACGGTATCAATGATCCAGCTACTGGCGAGAAGCTTACTGAAAAGACGCGTAAGTTTGAATATCGCAAGGTCTTGGAACTCCCATGGACATTCTGGGCTGTCATGGGCTTTTCGCTGTTTGAAACGAGCGCTGCTATTGTGTTCCTGCAGAATGCGACAGAGCTTGCTGAGCAGAGATTCGGCACGGATTCCATTGCAGCCGGATGGTATAGCTCCGTTTTGCAATATTCAGGTATGCTCTTCTGTCAACACGTGCCGCACCGGACCAGCCCTGATATTGTTTCAGGTTTCTTTGTGGTTCCCTTATTAGGAGTATTCCTCGATCTCTATGGAAGCCGCATTTCCGTCTGTAAGTAACTGACCATTTCGCATGCCCAGAAAAGGTTGCTGACTGTATATAGTGGTATTTTGCGGCATTGGCATGTTTATCTCAATGCTTCTGGTGTGTTTCTCTGGAGCCGTCAAAGGAACAGCCGCATCATTCGGCGTCTTCGCTTTCGCTTACTGCTTCGGTCCTACCACGATTATTGACAGCACCCGAACATCCATGTGGGACAGCACTGTCTTTGGCTCTGCGTATGCCATTAAATCACAATGAACAATGCGTAAGAGCAACCATATCATACCCTTTGCCATTATCATCACTAACACTTACTACAGGATGAACATTATTGTTAGAATCATCACCGGAAAGATTCAAGATGCTGATAATAACTCGTGCGACAAGGTGATGATTGTCTACGTTGTCCTCGCTGGACTGTCTGTCGTCGTATCGCTACTTCTCGCGGTTGGGGCATGGAAGTTTGTGGACCTTGGACACCTCCAATGGTCACGAAAGAAGAGAATTGCACAGAGCTCCCTGCTCAACGAAAGAAAAGAGATTTTCACCAAGGAAAAGGGTGAGAAGAACAGGCGGATATCGCTAGCTTGCTTTGCTACCTTGATTCTGTTCATCATCGGTAGCTGGTGCGGATACTTCTGGGGTGTTGCAACTGGAAACAACGACTAAGATAGTTAGTTTTACCACTTCCAAATCATATCACCTTGCCGTAGGCCTGGCCATCTACCAATATATCTTTAAGAAGTACTTTATAGCAACTATATTAGTACTGATTGGCCAGAGACAAGTCGGCCAGAATGATTAATGAAGTACACTACCATAGATAAAGTCACAACTGCTCATCATGATAATGTCCCGAACCTAGGGCAGAGGATTAAACCAGGCTTCACTAGGCTCATGTATATCCATATGCGCATTACTAATAATGTCAGTGAAAGGCCTGTGTCTTAGCAGCTTAAAGCTTAAGCCTGTAGGCAGCAGTCAACTATATAGTTCAAGAAATAAAACTGATACAGAGCATCCAAAAGCCTGATTCAAATCTATCCTTGACAGTCAAATATGTACTGTCACCAGTGACAAAAGTTCTCAAGTAGAAGTGAAAGTCATGTTGTGCACATGCTCATTTGCATAAGCCGGAATAAAATCCGTAGTCAAATACCATCCCGGCTTCTGCATGTTATCCGAGATGACCTTCCCATTGATAACCAGGTTTTCGAACGTCACATTTCTGATCGTTCGGTCCTCATCATAACCGACAAAAATAGACATGCTGGCCTTTGTCCCAGTGTACTTCAAGTCACGCACTAGTACATCCTTGATCCCTCGGCCCGGTGACGTGTTGTACTTGGTATTGTACATGACGCGGAAGTTGAGCAATTGGCCAACACGGATATCCTCGACGCGCACATCGTCAATCAAGACATCTTGGATCAGATTACCGTCTCCGGGATTCAGTGCGATGGTCCCTTGGTAATCGACCTGTCCCTCTCTTTGGTCGAGGATATCGATGTTGCGAATGGTCAGACCTGCAATGGTCTCAGGGTCCTCAGTATTGCCATGGGTTCCAATATTAATCGGATGGGCAACATCAGCCCACAGAATTGAGTTCTGGATGGTGACGTTTGTCGAGTTTCCATACCATTCATTTCTATGAGCGTAGACCGCGATACAGTCGTCTGAATTGCGCAGGAAGACGGAATCAATAAGAACATTCTCGCAGCAATACACGTCCATACCATCTCCCCACTGAACAGCGCTGAAGTCGCGCCAGTGGCTGAATGTTACGTCTTTTGACTCGTATGCCCTGGGCAAAAAGTTGATCCCGACTAGACGGTCGATCAAGACATTGTTGGATCGGTAGACCTGCAGAGAATTTCCCTTTGGACTGTACAAGAGGCCCCGTCCACGTATGGTCACATCGCTCGAGTTGGTCACAGTAATATCAGGGACTGAAACCACTGCTCCGCCGGCGACATACAGAGTTTTGCCAGATCCGACCTCCAACGTCGAGTTGAGCTTGTGATAGCCAGGGCCGTAGTACATGACATCCTTGTCATCCTCGGATGGGACATCTGCATCAGGAGGATTGGTAAAGATGTGCAGGGCGTCAAAAATATCATCGTTGACTTGAACAATAATATCTCGCGGCTCATTCAAAGTGAAAGTGACGACTGAGCCAGACTTCTTAGGAGTCAGGTTGAGGGAGTAAGGCCTGATAACAGCCTTGGAAACTGGACTTCTGAGATATCTGGCTTGGATTTCGACAGTACCGTTAAAATCGAAGTAAGCTAGAGATGAATTGTGTTTGATGGAACCGCCAGTGGTGAAGTTGACCTCGTTGAGAATAGGTTGAAACGTGTCAATCTTTTCCCATTTGCCACCGGGAACGCGAGCTTTGACATCGAAAGAGGTTGCGATAGGGACGCCATCGGGAATAGGCCAAGCCTGAAGAATGCCCTTATGGGTCTTTGCTCCTTCAACAATGGCGCTTTGACCCAGAAGGAGGAAGCATGCTGACTTGACAGCAGTGCCGAGTCTCATGGTTGTGGCTTTTGTATTGTAACACGGCGAACACGGCGGATTAGTAAGATGCCAGGTAGATGATTACTTTAATTCAATAAGCCTTAGATGATATTAGAGTATCGCTTAAGTTTGGGCTGGGCTACTTGTGTACTTATGAGCGGGAATTTGTCATTGTCAAAGGTTTAGAACAATGAGGAAGTATTGCACTACGGAGGCCAATCGGCACTGCAATTACCCGCTTCCCCGGATTTTAAGACTTGTACTAAGATGCAATCTGCAGCTTGGCGTGCTGATCTCGGAGTACCTGCCGATACCTTTCCCGTCTCCGTGCCTGGCCTAGGGGAGGGAAAAAAACTCAGGATCTCGATGCTAAATGATGAAAAGCCAAGATTAAGTAGTATAGACTTATACTAAGTTTATGGTAAACTTAGGATACGTTTTGCTGGGTCTAATTTGACTGCCTATTTCAAGGTCTGATATCTTCTTGCATGCTGAGGCCGACAAATACACCAGAGCAGAGTGAGGGTAGCAATTACAATAACAGGGTCATTATGATCGTCACTCCGTGCCAGAAATGCACTGAAAATGTCCGATAGATTCTCCGTTGCTTGTGAGTCAGTCTGAGGTCCATATGTTCTAGCGGAGCTGCCATGGATTCTTCTTTTTGCCAATTGAGATCATATATACTGATCTGGCAAAAATAGACGCCTTTGAGCACTTGAAAGACTGATCCATACCGCGAAACATCGTCTTCCATTGTCCAACCAGAAGAAAAAGTATCGTTTGGTTACTAGGGACAAGAAGAGGAGTAGCTTCCAGCCCGCTAACGAGCCGATGCGCCTATGCCAAGTAGCTCATAGCTTGAATATTGAAGAGTATCTAAAGTATAGTGTATTAACGAAACTAAAGGGCCAAGATCAACAGACAAAGACGCTGTCGATTTAGAAATCATGTTAGCATGGCATATTTCGGATTTTGACAAGCCAAATTTATTTAAGGAAGTTGTTCAATCGTACACTGCAGCAAAGGGCTGACGCATTTTCAACTGCAGGCTGGTGGTACAATGATAGACCTCTCGCATTGGTTATCGTGTATGGATGCCTCATCGAATGCCCAGTCTGGCAGTCAATCAACAAGTTGACTATGGGATAAACACCAACATAACTTCTCTCTGTTGATACGTTTCAATTCCCCAGCTACTGACTAACTACCTTTCCACTTCTAGTAGCCGAGCATTCGCCCGAGTAAAATACGTCTCTCAAATCCACATCTCAACCACCAGTACTGAATATAGCGATGCTTAGTAAAGACTACCTGTCCAGTCTTGAGCAGCCCCCGATGAGGTAGCACCATTGATCGGACCCGCCAAATTGACCCCAGAGTTAGTATAGATGCCAAAAGGATCACCAGCATCATTCTGAGGGTTATAACTGCAGCCTCCAGAAGATGGGGGAAGAAGTTGCCAGTACATGTTAGGCAGTCCGACAGAGTTCATGTTGTTGACCTCTGAGACAAATGCCGACTTTTGATCGTACTTTTGCGAATCAACTCCCCATTCCTCGAGATAGACTTTCTTTCCATTGGCCTGACTCAGCCAGCTGGGTAAGTTGGCGCTCCACTGGCCAGGCACGCTCGCATAGCGATGGACCGAAATGGCATCGATGGCCTTGCACTGCGTGACCGCGGGGAGAAAGGTGCAGCCGTGTGAAAAGTCACCACCCATACCACCGGTGGAGATAAGGATATGGCTGTCCAATCCCGCGTTGCGCATGAAAGTAGCACGGCCACATGCCCAGCCTGCAGGATCGCCGTTCTTGCAATTGCTCGGCCCAGGAGTCATGGGTTCATTCTGCGGGATTTGTTAGAGAACTACAAGCTAATGTGATGTCTTGAAGTTCATACCTGGAGATTGAAGCTAAAAATGGCGTGAGGCCAGTTCTTCCAGACTTTGCCGGAGTATGCGCCCTTGTAATTAAGGATGTACGACAGGCGCGCGTCGTATGCATCAAAGGCATCCTGCTTCTCATAGAAATACCCCGAGCCCCAACGAGCCCAATAGGCGTCCCTTGAGAATTTTAGATATGGCCAATCTTCGCCACTTGTGAGAGATACTACTTACTTTCTGTAGTCTCCAATCAAAGAGTTGGCGTCGTGCGGCGAGATGATAGCCTTGATATTCTTGTCCGACAACTTGACAAGAAGCTTATCAATTTCATCCAAAGTCACCTTGTTGTACTGCCCGATAGTCGTCTCCAATTGCGGGATGTCCCTGACTATCTGGCTCCCTTTCTGGCAGCCCTTGCTAGCTTGATTGACCCAGAGCCTGACAACTTTGGTGTTGTAGGAGGACAATGTCTGGATGTATACATCTTGGGCTGAGTCTGACATGCCTTGCAGAAAGTAGTTGTTGGTGCCAGACCAAGAGCCGGACTTGGCCTCAGTCAATTGACCAAGGTGAAGAAGACCTAGGCACAGTTTGGTGTAGAGACCCTTCATGGTTTAAGCAGATATGAGGATAAGAGAGGAAGTTGGGTCAATGATGCGTGATTGTGATTTGGGGTCTTTTGGTACCAGAGGGCTATGGGCGATATTTATATTCAATGGGTGAGACCGGCGTCTTGCATATTCAGGCTATATGGTGCATACATGTAAGACATGTGGTGGCATTGGGGAAGAATGCGGGAGGCAGTCCTCTAGCATTCCAGAGCGATCATTGATGAACGCCATCTTCTAACGGTGTACAAACATGGCAGGACCTTGTGATGAATCTTTTATCACTCATTTGGCCAAGAGAATTTAATCCTATATCGATTACATACCAAGAAATAGCTACCCAGACTATTTACTTTTCGTCGCTTCATAGACAGACCCTCATTCTATCTGGCCAACGATGCATTATGGCCCCCAAATCTCAAGTTCCACAAAGTCAGGCTCGGCCCCAAAGATCAGGCTCGGCCCCAAAGATCAGGCTCGGCCCTAGAGATTGCCGTCGTAGCCGGAACCAACCAATCACAAACAATAAGGCGGTGGTGTATGCGCGAATTCATGGCCCGGCCCTGCTAATAAGGCTTCTGTTTAGGGAGCAACTCCACAGCCATAGGTCTAGAAAATATTACTGAAGGTGTCTTCGGTTAGTCCCTCAAGTTCAGCTGATCCGTATACAGATACTACCCCAATTATGCTGACGATCCAAAGAGGTTTATTGGCCAAAGCAGAGAGCTAGACCGTGTCGATCTTTCAATACATGCATGATACCCTTGCGGTCGATAACATCCGCATGTTGCTTGCATTTACGACCTGCTCATTCTGGCATGGCGATTGAGTTCGGGTGAACCGGTATACGAAACGGGCATTCATCGGACGATCTTATGTGGCGGGATCCAGTGGTAGCGAGCTATTGGGTGTATGAATCCACTCTAGGCACCTGAACCAGGTACGGAGATTCATATTCGGCAATAGACTCCAGCTAGCGCAGAATCTGCTCCCATCGCCAGCTACCTGCTATTGTTCCTGAACACTCAGCCGGGTTTCGACATATAAGTCCATAAGCTGAGAATTTTCTATGATTGAAACCAGAAAATTCAAATTGATCATCGTCATTCAATTACGTCCCTCTTTTCCGTCGCAGAACTATCCACCTCTCCCCCAAACTTTCTTCATCATGCCTTCTCTCCTTACACTCTCAATCATGGTCGGAACCATCGCGACACCAGTGGTCGCAGATATCTACAACGTCAACGTCCCTTCTGGCTTCTTTCCTGGTCCTCAGTCCGGCATTGGCTCGTGGTACCGCGCCTCCGCAGGCCAGGACTCAACCAACGGACAAAGCTGGTGTGGCTACAAATACTACAACTCAGACCCTGTGTTTGCTCCTGTAAGCCAATTCAAAACTAATATTCTTTTGATCACCTACTTATGGCTTGACAGTCTTTGAAGGCAATGGGTGGTGCCACGTACAACTCCAACCCCGATGCCTGGAGACAGCAGACTAGGAAGTATTGTGGCCTCGAAGCCAAGGTTACGGACCCTACGACGGGCAAGAGTCAGCTTATGTACATTGGTGATTCTTTCGACGATCAGTGGGTTAGAGTAAGTTACACGAAGGACATGAGAGAAATTGCTGCTGATACATCCACGTAGACGCCCTCATCCATCGACATCATGATCGATGCGTACTCCAACATCCACGGAAATCCCAACGGTGACAAGAACAATGTCATCAAGGGAGTTCAATGGGAGTTTACAGGTAGGGTCAATACCAAGTATGCTGCACCGGGTGCATCCTGGCCTCCTACGTCCGGTGGTTCTGGCGGCGGATCTGGTGGCAGTTCTGGCACAGGCGGTTTGGGAGCCAAGTGCGATGGACAGACCAAGTTGTGCAACAGCGGCCTCACCTGTCTCTCCCCTGACGGTGTCTGCAGCGACAAGGCCTGTAACTGGGGGTAAGTGATCTAATAAGGAGTGATATGTTGAGATACTAACTCGTCTTGCTAGGTGCCAGGGATGGTCATGCAGCTCAAGCGTCCCGTGCCAGAAGCCCTCGAACTGTGTCAGCGGCGTTTGTAGCGCTTAGAAAGTAAATGGTCATTCCCACTATTCATTGGGAATTAGGCTGTTTACCTTCACTTGATGGGCAAGCATAAGGACGTGGATTCAGATCGGAACTCCTAGCCACCAACACGTGAATTCACTTGTGCAAACTCAGCTTCACATTCAATTCATCTGTTCAATTCTACATACGGGATTCAATCTCGCTCGATATGACTTTCCTAACCAAAGACCCTTATGCCCTCAGTCATCCTCTGCATAGCGGATGTTTACCAGATACTCCAACTGTCTCTTCTTAGCCTCATCCACTCGCATCCTCCTTACATCAAGATCCTTCTTAAGCTTAGCACACTTGTCGCTCTTCGCCTCTAGATCCTTGCAGTCAAGACTTTTCACAATCTCGAGATGGCGCTTACACTCTTGGTACGCAGCCTCGGCAGCCTTGATCTCTGCTTCTTGAGCTTCATTGACGCAAGACTCGAGTTTAATGATTCTCATGTCTTTCTTGTCGAACTGAAACGGTGCCGTGCTTTTTATCTCTCGACGCTTTATTTCAATCTTGGTGCGGGCGAGGGCATGCTGGAGATCGGCGACGTTGGCTGCGAGATCAATGCACTCGGTGCAGGTCGTGGCATTTGTGTAGTAGTCCATTGTGACAGTGTCCGTGGTACTTACCGTGGTTGTTTTGGTTGTGATGCTTGGCGGATGTTGTTGACAGAGGGTGCTGTTGAATCGTGATCGGTCACGTAATTGGGAAGACTTATATAGTGCAAATACGGTAAGGATTGTTCTCTTCAATGTTTGTTCTCATAGACATTTGTTCATCTTTGTATCTCGCAAAACAATTGGGCACCAGCTGTTCGTTCGGCGTTGCTTGTTCATGGGCTCTATGCTTCGAAAGCGATTTGCTTGAGCAAAAAACTGATGGTGTTCTCAGGTTCAACTCAATATCAATACAGCATGTTGCTTAAATCACCAATGCCCCTTGATATTCGTCATCTCTACCGGTATTCACGACTATGGAAACTGACATGACGTATTCGTTCCTGTTGAGGCTTGAGTCTCCCTTTGAGCTAGTGATCCTTAACTTCTATGCGATACAGATAACAGGACATTCTTATTAACATGATATCTCAATTCGAGGATGGAATCAGTATCCTGGAAGACTCTTGCACCACTAGTTCTTGATCGTCGGTCTTTTACTTTTTGGTATGTAATGCCAGTCAAACAAGGCGGTGAACACTATCGTGAAAACTAGCCAAACACTGCAAGCAGCCCAGTCCCTTGCCAGCTGATGCGAAAGGGCCGGAAAGGCGGGAGAGCCTTGCAACGTCATAAAGTTTGCAGCGTAGCATCGAGTAAGATGAAAACTGGGGTTTGCATATCAAGACAGTGTCAGAACCGGTAGTCATTGGAGAATATCATGCATGGTCAATGCTGGAAGAATAACTGCCGATTTATTACCAGGGTGCTGGCGGTCAATATCAACCAAGAATAAATATTTCATCTTTGTCCCAAGATCTTCTTCTACTTACAACATCTTGCTCGACAAACTGTCTCACACAATCGTCTTAATCACCATGATGAGCATCAGATCCCTCCTTCTTTCATCCCTCCTCATTGGAGCCGTCCAGGCGTATGTCTAGCCTCTCATTCCCGTACTGAACCCTCAACTAACTCACCTTAACAGACAGGACTCCAAGGATCTCAGCAATCACAATTGCTGTCTCCACATCAAAGACGCCAGCGACGCTTGGTGGATGACAAATCCCGACGTCACCAAAGATGTTTGCACGAAATATTACAAGGATGTCGTGAGTATATCCCCATATCTACTCATGACCATAACTGAAACAGTTTCTAGGCGCAATTTGACCACAAGACGGGGACGTGTAACGAGCGCAAGAATGGTACTATCAAGGATGCGGACTGGAAGAGCAAGTGCAAGGCTTATGGAACTTGGCTGGGCTGGGCTGATGATCGGGTTGGTGCTGGGCATAACGCAACGTGTTATCCGATAGACGCATGAGGTCTAGGCGTGCTCATTATCTGGTCTGGATATGCCAGGTCGAGAACGTCAGTCTATATCGCGGGAAATCGAGGAGTTGATAATACTGATAATCTCACGACTTTTTAGGTTGAGGCCCAACCACGAGGAAACCAACCATCGGCGATATTGTTGTGCGAGAAAGACTAGTGATGTATTGCGTGCTCTCTTGGAATGGTTGGCTTAAGATGTCGGCTGGGCTGCCATTCAGGAGTTCAGCTCTTTGAACATACAGAGTTCACTGCATTGATCTTATCTAAACCCGTCCTGTTTTGGATGCAGCAAAAAGTTCAGACGGGGCGTTGATCGATGGTTTGTTTCGCAGTCGCCCAAAAGCATAATACCTTATTTTTAATCGTAATCTAGCTGCCTCCTATCTAAACCAGCAGGTTACCAATCTCTAATGGCAGACACACCGTGTCAATCATTACCGAAGTCTATAGGTTCAGCTGACTTGTTCGTGGCGTCAACCTCGAACGTGTTTGGCCGCATGATGAGAACAAACATCACCAAAACTCCACCAAACCCCAGGACACAAACAATGTATTAGAATAAGTATTAAAATCGCTTAATATTATGTTTCAAGAACTAAAAACTAGAGTATTGCCTATTAGATCCACGGCGCCAACATCACTAACCCCAAAACCCAGGTTATCAACCCCCCGAAACTCGCACCAACACTCCTCCCACTCAACAGACTGCTCGCCGTATTATTCCCCCAAAGCCACGCCACTACCCCAGCGCCATCTTCTTGATCAATACTGCACACCATTCTACAAACATTCTCATCCCCTCTTCTCCTCAAAAACCTCCCTTTCGGTCCAGCGTCATCCCGCTTGTGCTTAGCAGATGCATCACTGGTGTTGTACAAGAGTTGAAGCCACTGCATCTCCATGTACGCTTCTTCGCCCGTCGTCATGTTCTGGGTCCAGACGCCGCCGTCACCCCATGTATTGAATATCATAAGAGATGGATCGCGGGGTACTTGGAAGGAAATGTTGGCGACTTGTTTGCCGTCGGCGTACCAGATTGATTGGCTTGGTGTCCAGTCCAAGCGATGTTCTACCCACTTGTTCCATTTGAGATTATCGGGGAGTGTTGTGTTACGCGTTGCTTTGGGATAAACTTCGCCTTCGATACTATAACCCGGATGATTCGTGTAGTGAACCCGATCGTAGTCTTCACGGGTCAGAATCTCCATGTCGGCTTCTTGCACGTTCTTGATCTCGTCGGCGCGGACGTATGTGAACATGGCCATACAAGCGCCGGGCGCACCTCTCACGCGACCGAGGAATCTGATGGAGAGAAACTGGAAACGATCAATTGAGTCGAACTCAGATGCGACTTGAAAATCATGCTGTCGGTTCGTTCGCATGGAAAGATATGTTTCCGACGCTGGGTTCTTGTCTGGGTTGGTCCGGATGTAAATGTTGTTTGCAGAGTTGACCATGGGGAACCTCGCGCCGTAAGCAAGAGTTTCGTGACTTCTTCGGTTGCTCCAGCTTTGGATGGCCCAAAAGTCCTTCCATTCCTTTTTCTTGAAGTATTTGCTCGTGACGTCCGCTTCAGCGGATGCATTCTCTCCAGCGATCGTGTCCGGAATTCGAGCGTAGTCTCCGAGGTTTCTAAAGTCCCAGAACCGATGCTGATTGTAGTATTCTGGTTCAATGCCGTCTGTCAGGTAGCAATCGCACTGATCGGGGTCCCAGTCTTGAGGCTTTGTCTCTGGCGCGTTATATTGGGCTCTCGTCACTGCGATGAGCACCAAGACCAGGAGTGTTCGTAAAATCCTCATATTCGTTGATGATCGCCATGCATGAATGTAAAATTGGCAACGGATCCATTCAGCTTAAGAATAAATTAAGGCTGCGTTGGGCGATCGGATCTAACGTTAGCCTGAGCTGGCAATGCAGGAATCAATAGCATCGTCTCTGGCACCAAATCACTGACTGCGCGTAACGAGCCAGGATTATCGATTAATTATGTCATTTTGGGAACGGCTTAGTAGCGAGCGTGAAAGTGCGCAACTTCATTTGTTCTTGGCGATAATTGGCGGTAAGTTTCTCTTGCCTGCTAACGCCACCAACGACCATCACAAGGCTGGTGGTCGGCGATTTGAGGAAATGCCATTCGAACTCCTGCAAGATTGTCTAAAATTCCATATATGTATAGCAAAGCATGTTGCACGTGTGAGTAAATTTAGTTAAGCTTTTTTTACGACATTCAAGGGTCTACACAATGGTACCAAGTGACGTGTTGCCCTAAAACAAAGATCTTAACTGGTTGGAGTTACTAACACTATTTCAACTAAAGATGTCGAGCCTACCTAGACACATATAATATCGCGTTCTCATCACCATTCTTTCCTCCAGCTTAAATCAGTTGTTATATTACCTAGTAACAGTTTATAGTACTTATTGAGAGTGCGTACTTGGCTGGCTGTCGTGTCTGCTCAATTGTTACTTGTAATTCGCGTCGCTTGCCCTGAACGCCAGGGAAAAACGTCGTTGTCTTATCATGTGCCTCTCTGATACCGTGTCTCCCAAATACAGCTAGCTCAGTTCCCTCTTGACTCCAGACCAGCTTAAAATTGGCGGGAAGGCCAACACCCTCAAAAATGACATGTAGCCAATACACCACCAACATCCGCTGCCGTACGGAGAGCGGCTCGCTATGCAACGATAAACCTCACAATTCAACACATCATATTTCTCAATAAGTTTAGCGAGATGAGGTTTGGTATTGTTATGCTTAGTTTGAGACGCGGCGTGACGGATCAAACGCAATTTGGACATGCAGATAGGAGATTCAGCGGGTCAATGGCCGAGTATGCGGTACTCTCGGTGAGTAATGGCGAGAGTAAGATGCAATGCGTCAAGGGACCAACTCAATTGACGATGCATGTTAAGTGTAATGAGAAGGATTTCAAGCTGTCTATTACTCTAAGTCTATTATCTCGCGACATGATGAAACTAATACACCCACTTTTTTACACCAGCCAACGAAGGTATCGTCCAAAGTCCTCAATCACTTGCACCAGCTCTCGACGCGAACACCCTCCAATTCTCCTAGCAGAGAAAAGTCCATGTCGTGCTGTTTCATAGCCACAATAATGACGTCAAATGTCTCCAAGAAGCCCTTGTTCCAATCACGCTCAGCAAGACAAGGAACCTGAGGCACAGCTTCCTGCTTGACCAGAGCATCAGCCCAGGTGAGGTCAATCTGAGCAGCCGAAACAGCCAAATTTCGAACAAGGGCGACACCAGGTGAATTGTCAAGCTGAGACTGACCCGGCTTGAAACCAAGACCCACGACGAGCACACGTGAGCGACACTCGGTGGTGGGCAGTGAGTCAATGAGACGCTGGGCAAGCTTGGCCGGTCTGTCACTCATGGCTGATGAACAGGCTTCGAGCAGTGGGAATGAACTGTTGGAAAGGAGATAGTAGGGGTTGACGGGGATGCAGTGTCCGCCGACACCGACACCGGGGGCATAGGGCATGTAGCCAAATGGCTTAGTAGATGCTGCAGAACAGACCTCGTAGGGATCGATACCGTGAGGGATACAGGCATCGGCCATTTCATTAGCATACGCGATGCAGACCATACGTTGACAGTTCTCGTACAGCTTCATCATCTCAGCGACTTCAGGTTTAGAGACGGTGACGACACTGTCGAAAATGGTGGAGTATATACGGTTGATGGCATCGAGGGAGCCGGGGAGGATGTCTTCAAGCCCTGAGATGATCTTAGGGATCGATTTGACAGGTGGATCGGTACGACCTGGGTCAACGCGCTGTAGTTATGAGTTAGTAAGAGTCATGGCGATGAGCGGCCACTGATGAATGAAGGTGTCGCATACCTCGGGAGACATGCCAGCAAAAAGATCAAGCTTCTTGGCGATAGGTCCGACCAACTCACGGGTCATACCAACGGCAACAGAGCTCTCAATCACAATAGTCGAACCCCGACGAGCAACCTGACCAACCATCTTGAGAGCATCACAAAGATACGAAGAATCGATGGACTTGTCAGGTCGCAACAGTGTAGGCACCGAGATGAGAAAGTGCGTAGCAGCGATAAGATCGTTCTGAGTTCGTGAGAAGGTAACGTTCTCATTGAGCTTGAACTCCTGTCGCAGATCTCGAATGCGTCTCTCGGAAACATCAAAGCCGAGAACTTGATACTTTGAAGAAAAAGAGCTGACGAGATGTTTTCCGACATAGCCGACTCCGACGACTGCTACCACGGGGATATAGTAGGGAGCGACGTCAGTGGAGACTTTGAGGGTGAGGTCTGTCTCTGAAGGGGCGGAACTGAGGGGTGGAGTAATTGGGTAGAAGCGGAATGCGGAGGCTGAGTCTGAAGGAGTCAACATGCCAGCGAAGTCCTCCATGTTGAAAATTATTTCAAAGATTGAGGGGGATAATATGAAAGCAGGAGATAATGCGGAGTTGAGCGAGAGATTTCAAATGGGAAAGATTCAGCGGTGCTCGACCCTCTCATACAACGTGAGTTCAACCCCAACCTCTTAAATGTCCTTCTCCAAGCTCCAGACCAGCACTTATGAAAGCTTCAGCCATCATCACAATACTGAAGTATGCGTACCATAAGGCCATGTGAAAATTAGTCCCTTCAGGCCTTCTGGACTCTATTCTTGCAAACACCTCACACAGCAGCGCCACTAAGCCAGAATAGCTTCGACCCAGGTGAACGGTTCCACCAAGGCTCTAATCCTGGTTCAGAGTTAGTGGAAATAACAGACGGTGTGGATTGAAAGAGTTCAGTTGAGCCTCCTTTCTTCTGTAGCCACTTCATCGCGAGCCTGGATGTTGAGTACAGCATCTCTTTGGCGGACTGATCCGTGAGGTTTGTGAACAAACTCTCACGGCAAACTCCGTACCAGGATCAAAAAAGAAACATGTTTATTGGACAACCATGCAGGGCTGTGAAATGTTCCTGGATATTTGGAGACCAGTAAGCGAAAGAGAGAAGTGATAGGGACTATTGATTCAACCAAGCCAACGAGGAGCCTAAATCGCCTCCTCTAAAACCTGACGACTAATTTCTAGGCTCTAGAACGATCCACGGGATAATCCCAAGACACGATTAATCTTTTCTTTACCAGGCCACCCTTCACAGCAATCTATTTCGCTTGTGTTATGCAGTATCCGATGGCTCGGAACCAGCTATTGATTCCGGTGGATCCTCCCGTGAGCAAATTACAACGCCAGGGGGATGCCAGCCCGTGCTGAAAAAGAAAAAAAACACGACTCTGTCGGAACTTTTGCAAAGCAGTGTATAAAAAGCAAAGCACGCCCGCAGTGCAGTATAAATCTCCACACATTGAGCGCCAGTTACGACGGCTGAACTGCAAAGACCGGAGAACAATGTTATAAAAAGAAAAACTGCGTGAATTCATTTCCTGTGAATTGAGTTATCGCCATGCTGTGTAACAGGAATGCGGGACCATATGAGACACGACAAGACTTCCTGTTTTTGGTTGGTGTTGAGATCAGCCTCAAAAGCAAGACTAACGTTAGTTAGAGGGACATGGATGAGGGACATCAACTACCGCATTATTCCCATTAGTGGCGAAATGAGGCTGAAGGGAAACCTGATTGTTGTGGTCGCGTAATTAAAGCGCCATGATCAATTTTGCTGGGGGATAACGATTGCAGCTGGGTCTCAAATGGCCCTGGTTTTTGCTAGGCTTGAGATTGACCATAAGATACTAACTGCGAAACGGCAAATTCAGTTCGATATGGTATTGTCCCATTGCAACTCAGACTTCCCACTCTCCTCCCGCTTCAACCGTTTGGGCGCGGATGCCAAGAGTTTAAGCTTATTGATCCCCGTGGCACTACTCACGTACATGCAACACGGCCCTTTACTGCCTGGATAAATTACAAGGATGAGCAGAATATGCTGTTACAAGGGTCAGTAGATGTTTTGAGATCGCTGGCTAGATTCTTGATATGTCTTAGTGGAGTAGACTATTGATTCAGATCTACGGGTAGCTGCGTCCATGTTAATCCAGCCGTGTTGACTTGTCAGATCCCGGAACCTGTTTGAGAGAAAAAGTAACCTCAATAAAGCTCCAATGATTCATGTTTGCCTCCCGCTTATTTGCAATGTTATGCTCATCTATGATAACTGCCGAGAAGGAAATGTTTTTGACCGGTTTTTTATTGGCGAAGAAGCAAAATTGCGATCTTGAGCTCTCTTTGGTTTTGACTGGCAGAATGCGAGTACATAGATCATGCATCTCGTTGCGTAATACCAATTCATGTGTGGCCGGGGTAAGAAATCAACAACAGGGGACCCGGGGCAATTTGTCCGGTTGATCCGCCATCCACCAGCGCAATAAGGCTGAACCATGTCCACTCGACCAGTCTTTCTATCTATCTCACCCTTGAACCGAGAGTCAACCCAATATTTATGCATATCCTCTCCCCAAGATCCCTGTTGAGTTTCCAAAAGGAAAACAGTCGTCTTCTTTTGGCGGCCATGACACCACGGTCCACACTTCAACCTTCGGGACAACACGGACACCTCGTTTACTGAAGGCTGTTTTTGACGTAGTTTTCATTTGAGCCTCAACTGGCTCACTTCAATCCACTAGACTGAAATCAGTAGTCTGCCTGCCAAGAAGAAAAGCACAAGGATGTTGCAACCAAGTGATCGGGCTCCCAGCACCAGAGACACCAAGCTGACGGTCGAGCCCTCAGCTAGCCATACCGAACCAATTTAGATATGTCTAGAATTCTTAGTTAGCGAGACTATTGCTTCCCTGCATAGCGAGGCAACGGTAAGTTGTCTATCATAAGTCTTAATTGCAAATGACATATTTTGCTCATATTTTGCACATTATACCAGAGGATAAAAGCCTTGGCTTGAGGATGAGGCTTATGTTATTTAGTTAGCAACTTCAACCGGTAACTATAATCCTCTCCCTCTTCATCCTTGAATTATCGCTGAGGCACCGCTCTTTACCTCATACCACCTTGCCACTCGTTTCTTGGTGTTTCACGACATTCCAGCGTCCTCTTCTAGCCCAATCTCTTCTCTTCTTTTGCACACCGTCTTTGGTGTAACAATGACATCTCTAACCACTAATCCCCCACGTTCCATCCTCATTGGCAAGCAAAAGGTTCGTCACCGTTACACTGCCTCTTCCTCCTCTTCAACTGACATCTTCTGAAACAGGATCAAGTCCATGCCAATGTCCGAATCGTCCACGGCAAAGCCCGCTCCAGCGGTTCAGATGTCTCAGACACTGAATATCCCGTCGTGCCTATTCCCGCATACCTCACCGACGAAGCTTCATCGAATGACAGCTATCGTGCTTCACAGCCTTCGTCTCTGAGATCATGGATCCCAGAGTCTGTCGGTACACCTGATACCCAGAGAACTTCGGTGGTCAGTCGCCCTGGATCAAAGGGTACCGATCTCATCGCTCCTATTCCTCGTCTTCCTGTCTCGATCAGCAATAACACTTCTGTTGGCTCTCGCTCTGATGCTGGACACTCGTCTACTCCTTCCCTGGATAATGAGATCACACATGTTCCTCAACGCTCGGCCGAGCGCGATGTTGGTCCTGAGTTCAAGAGCGACGGTGCTGAATAGGCTAAGCCCAAGGTTGAGACTGTCACTGAGGATGACGTCGGCAATGCTCTCTTGTTGAAGCGCGGCAAGAGAAAGGTTACTACTCAGAAATACGTCCTCACAGCTGGCCTGGTCGCAGTTAAGTAAGTCCATCACTCCATCCCACCCCACATTGCCTATACTGACTCACGTCTCAGCTTCATGTTCATATTTGCGAGTTGGTACTGGCCCCGGTACTACTACATATACCTCCCCTTCATCTCCTTCCCCCTTGTCCTCAATTGTATCATGATCGCTTCCATCGCCATCTGCACCTTCATCCACTGGGTCAGCCCCGAGAAGCAAATTAAACCCTCATCCCCCGAAAACATGGTCTACGTCATCCCCTGCTACAACGAGACACTTGAAGAGTGAACTCGCTCCCTCGACTCCCTCATCAACCAAATCGGTCTTGAGAACCACAAGAAAGGCATCATGGTCATCTGCGACGGCCGTGTTCGTGGTCCCGGTATGACAAAGACTACCGGGGATTACCTCAACGAGGATATCTTCCTTCATCAGACACAGAGGAAGAAGATTCGTGGTGCTTACACTGCTTGGGACGATCAACGGATGGACGTTGAGATCTCCAAGGGCTTTTACAAGGGATTGACCTTCTACTGTATCGTCAAGGACCAGAACCAAGGCAAGCGTGACAGTCTCATTGTCATTCGATCGTTCCTCTACAAGTTCAACACCCGTGCCCAGAACCCTCAGTCCATCTTCTCGGGCGAGTTCCTCGACTCCATGACTAGCTGGCTTGAGAACGAGGTCAAGATGGACAGCGTCGATCATCTCATTGGGATGGATGCCGATACCGTCTTTGAGGATAAGTGCGTCACCGAACTTCTCAAGGAGTCGTACTATCCAAACACTGTCGGTGTCTGCGGTTACGTCGCTGTTGACTTTAAGGATGGTAACTGGAACCTCTGGTCCATGTACCAATCTGCCGAGTACACTATTGCCCAAGGTCTTCGTCGTCTTCATCAGTCTATCGCCACCAAGAAGGTCTCTTGTCTTCCCGGCTGCTGCCAACTCCTCAAGATCTGCGATGAAACCTGTGGCGATCTCGTTCTCATCGACCTCTTCGGTTACTTTCCCAAGCATATGGACGGTATGCTCAAGCGCATTCGCGCTACAGCCTCAGAGGATCGCAACCACATTTGCCAGTTGCTCGTCACTTTCCCTCATGCTCAAACCCGGCAAGCTCTTCATGCCCGCGCTTACACTGACGTCCCTCACTCTTGGAACGTCTTCCTCTCTCAGCGCCGTCGTTGGACGCTTGGTGCTACTAGCAACGACCTTCTCCTCTTCTGTGCTTGGAATACTCAATGGTGGGAGCGCATTGTCGCATTCTCTAATGTTCTCACCTGGTCTCTCAACGTGTTCGTCATTGCGTCGATCGGTTGTATGATTGTCGCCTTCATGAGTCAACCTTGGTGGCTAATCATGTGTTTCGCTGGTGTCATGATCATCCCTCTTCTTTACTATGTCATCATGGCCACTTGGCTGCCTCGAAATCTCGTTGAACGTGCCCAGTTCCTGCTTGGCCTTGCCGTCTTTGTCTTCTTGGGTCCTTTTCTCAACATTGCCGTTATGCTCTACGCTGTTGTCAACATGGATAATTTCGGTTGGGGTAAGACAAGGAAGGTTGTCAGAGATGAGTCCGAGGAGAAGTCATCACAGAAGGAGAGTGTTTTCTTCGATAACAGCTCGACTGAGCCTAAGGAGAAGACTGCTACGGGAGTGTAGGATTAGAGGTGCATAATCGGTTGGGCATTGAAAGGCGACCAGACGTTACATAGCAAGAATCTACATTAGACGAACATAATTAATTGTAATACATATCCTGGTTGCTTTCTCCATTGACTCAAGGTGACGAGCCTTTTGTTTTCTTGCCCCTCCCTCGGGCCGAACTAGCAGATGCTGCTGCTGAAACGACCTCTAGCTTAGCGCTTTTACGGGCCTTAGCGTGCCGTCTGCCCAAAGGACTGCGTACATCATTTGCGCTATCCAGTTAGAGTCATGTCAGCTTACTCAGAGCTAGTATTGGGTCATCGCCCTGTTTCGTAAAGAGGAGACATTATATCTAGGAGCACTTCCCCAGCTGATTGTACCCTCGAAGCTACCGTGAAAGATACTTTACCATCGCAAACACTATCTGCTTCTGCATTTGATCCTACAGATTGCACTTCACGAATTGAATTTGAACTTTTGCTCCGTCGTTGACAATATAAGCATCCCTTAACGCGACACAATGGCCAGCAAAACTTTTCGGCAGATCATATGGCTCGTGGTTTCAATTGTCCTACTGTCATACCTCTTTGGACTCCTTCTACCAACCAAGCTGCTCCGTCTATTACCAGTCATCTCATCGATAGTTAGCCTACAATTCGCTTACGACGAGTATGCCTTCCTCTCCTGTTGGACGATACGTCAATACCGAGTGCAGGCAAATGAGCTGTTACCGCTTTGGTTCGCCAACTGGGGGCCATGGGGAACCAATGTTGTCTTTGGAAGCTTTACTCTCAGTTTGGCAAGCGGAATCGCGAATGCCGTTACTTCTTGGAATGGGACTGGGGCTCGGAGTGTCGTTTTCTTTTACTTGGCCGGAACTCTCTTTGCGGCTGGGCATCTTCTGATTTTTGGTCCCAAGGCAATTGACTTGCTGGCCAGAATTCGGCGTAATGATGCTAATGCTTCTAGTACGGCATCGCTAGAGCTGTGGTTGGAGATGCACCTCACGAGGTCTTTAATGTTAGACTTACCAGCCGTTGGCTGCTTCATCGCCGGTTTACTTCTCGCCACGGAGAGCGTTATATAAGTTTAGGATATTAATGTTTCACAAGTCAATCACAAGGTGGACAATATGACTATTGCGGCTATAGCGACACATGTGTTGGATGCAATAGGCTTAAGCTTGTCTAGTGGGCGAGGCCAAGATCCTAAGGATTCTGATAGAGGTCTAATATTCGCCTAAAAGCCTCTCTTACAAGAAATCTTTTACCATCTCCTTTAATGTCTCTCGTCCCTTAGCAAAAGGAGCCTCCACTCATCATGTGTAATACTAACGACAAAATATCTTGACAAGCCACCTTTATCATCTACCGGGTTTTCTGTTCGATAGCTCCTCAGTTGCCAGCGAAACTGGTGGCAACAGTAGGGACGGTGCTGGTGAAAAATGTAGAATGAGGCTCAGTGGCCAGCTGTTCCTCCGGGATGGGTATCTCGCGCCAGTAACAGGCAACCTCTTTCCAAGTCGTCTTCCAGCAATCCGTTCCGTCACTGCCACAACCGACCTTATTCTCGGAGTCTTGAACAAGGCATCGCTTATTGGCTTGTCCCGAGAACCTAAAGTGGCCGCGTCGGTTGCCCCAGTCCATACAGAACTCTGTCATAGCAGGTACTGAAGTCCCTCTGCATCCTTCGTTGGCATTGACACGATAGGTACCAAAGTCGGTATAGAAGATGCCATCATCACTGTGACAACTGCCAGCTGCACAATTCGTAAAGACCTCCATACGGTCTGCCGAGACAGTCAGGGCCATTGCCGCGATGATTGTATTGATATCGAAGCGCATTTTGGTATTGGGGCTTGTTTCTCAGTGGAGTTGATAAGAAAGAGATGGCCTGAGTTCAGCAAGGACCAGTGAAGTCTGAATAGGAATGAAAGCTTGAAGTGATTGTGAAAACTGGTTCCATGGTGAAGAAACATAAGATCCCTCAGTATTTATAGCTAAAAATCGCACAGTTAACATCGAACTGTTCTAAACAGCTGTTGTCAACCGCCTTCCACATATGGCTAAGGACAGCTCTCGTATATTGTTTCTTATTAACTACTCCAGAATCAGAAGGCAGACCATGCCGGCAGTTACAAGAGGCTAAGCGCTCTGGACATCTCCAAATTATCATAGGTTGTCTCACCGACATGATACGAGGAGGAATCTGGAATACGAAAACCTAGCAATAGTTCTTCTGTGCCTCACGGGTGCATGTAATCCTTACATATGAGCCTCCATTCGGTGACGCTGTGATTAGCTGCCTAAAACTTAACCTTGAAGTCAAAATCTTTCTTTTAACGCCCATCTTATTACCGAGAGTTTTGATCGGTTAGATAGAGGAGACGTCCTATTTTAATACATAATACCTTCTTTCTAGAGGCTAGGAACGGAGGTACGGGATAACTTATGGTTAGCCTAAGGTATGAGTAGCAGGGTAATATTAATAGAATCCACAATTTGAACTATTACAAGCGGCTTCCTCAAAAGTTCTAACACGATGTTTCCAGGCCATTCTGGCGCCTAAGGTATTTAAGACTGTGGATCAATGCAATTGGATGTTTTACGGGACCCTTACTGGTTTAACTCCTATACGCAGGAAGGCAGAGCTTATCTTTCTTGAATAACAGATGTTCGTTTCATGCTTACGGTAGAGGGATAAATAATCTATGATTTAGCTTTATTTTTGTAAAGATGTCTCATCTCTAGGCTTTGCTAGTGAATGATTAGATGGATTGGGTAGGGGCATCTCTAGATTTCTAAGAGTGGTAGCCGAGTAGCCTTGACAGTTTTGCATATTGTGTCCAGAACATTTTACCTGGTTGCTGCTTCAGGCCGTCTACAGACAGGACCAAGATAGTCATTCAAAGTAGGATTAGAATGGCAGGGACAGGGCAGGACAGACAACGCAACACAATACAAAGGGCACGGGAGGGCCACGTGGTAGTAATTAATCACTTGTGTTGACCGCCTTCAGTTCTATCTTACCGGCAGCGATTAACCGCATAGTGGGATAGGCAGGGAAGACAAAAAGGCCAAGAAATAAAAGAAGTAATAATAGACACGAATGATAGCGGCCGCTTCTTAAGAATAAGTCTAAAATCCTTGTGGGCGCAATTCTTGGTTTATTGGTAAGAAAAAGTCCCGAGCAACTAGTGCGGCGCAGCAAACTTGATACCAGTTGCGGCCCGATCTTTAGTTACATTCTAATTCACGATAAGCGTTTAGATAAAAGAGACCCCTGCTACAAGCTGCAATAGTAGAGACTCTTACCAAGTGTTTATTGTTCTTATTACCAATAAGTAAACACACGGTCTTGCTTTCTCACTTGACTTGCAATAACGTGCCAGTTTTCAATGAGCCTCTTATGACATTACCACTGTCGGCTTGGATGACTTGCAGTTGCTGTGCCTCACCGCGAAATCCACTGCTCAATGGCCTAGTGTCATCCGCCTAGCCCGAGTTTGAAAGATCGGCTACGAAAGCGAGCCGCCTGGGTTCGGGCAGGATCGGTAGGACGTCAATATGTGACACGACGTGGTCGGAAGACGCCAGACTGCCTACAATCCAGAACAGTTTCCAAATCGAAGCGGGAAATAGTGCTTTGACTGATTGTTTGTCTCATAGTTCTTTAATTAAGTGTAAGCAACTATGTTCCATTCCATTTGAGTCTGAGTACCTATTGCGTAACCTTGGAGCCTCGCATTATCTCAAATAAAATGAAAATCATTGCAATCCCCACCGATAGCATGATAGCATTCCTCTGTATCAATCTCAACAATCTATCCACTCGGCGACTCAGCCGTGGCCCAAATTAATATCCTGTACATGTTTTTACCTGCCTTACCCAGATTACACAACGATCTTTGACCCTAAATTTGGCCGGGTTTGCAAGTCACACGAAGGATGAACCTGGGAGGGTATCTACCCAAGAGCTAGGTGCGCGGGTTGCAAGCACAGTCGACTGCGCTTGGGCATCAGTGTTGTAATTTACCGCATATTGACAGGCAGAAGCTGGGCCTGAATGGGCCGATGTGAAAATCCCATGGTGGGGATACCACTAACGTTAGATTTGGCACTGTTTGCAAGCCACAGCGGTAACCAGATGAGCATCATGTCAGCGACATGTGAGCTGCAAACTTGTTTCTAGATATTGATGCTAGCTAACAGATTACGTGTCTTGGAGAAACACTAAAGCCCGTTATCACTGCGGCATCATTGATCACTCATCCGTCGCATCATCAAACACGTACAGTACGAAATTTGCGACGTGTTGCTCACTGTGCTTCTGGGCTTTTAGCCTTTCTGATCACCCCTCTTTGAGTACAACATGATGTGATGTTCCCCAACGTCTTACACAGAAACTCAAAATGCGGGTGAGTTACGAGATACCTTGAGCGAGGTGACAGTAATGTGACATATTTAGTGACACATCAACTGAGGGATCAGATGATGGATGGGAAAGATTCAGAATAGTTATCACCCCGCTCAGTTTATTTATTGGCACTTGTAAGCTTGAACTTACACTTATTAGATAAAACAAAACCCAGGCTCTTAATTCACCTTTTGGAAACTTGGTACACGTGACTGTAACAAGAATCAATCATGAGTGACGACTGGACCGCCGAGCCTCTGGTTCTCGATTTCGAGCATCTTGCTCGAGGCGATGTCGGTTTAGTCGGCGGCAAGAATTCCTCCTTGGGTGAGATGATTCGAGCCCTTGGACCCAAAGGAATCCCTGTGCCACCAGGCTTCGCGACATCATCCTATGCCTACTGGCATTATGTCGACGCCAACAACATCCGAGGCAAGATCGATGAACTCGTCGATCAATGGAAGTCTGGCCATCAGACGCTTCCTGAGATAGGCCACGCCATACGCACCCTCTTCCTTCGCGGGACATGGCCAGCTGATACTGCAGAGGCCATACTGTCTGGATATCGAGACTTGTGTGATAAAGTCGGGGTTGACGATGTGAGCGTTGCAGTGCGATCAAGCGCTACGGCCGAAGATCTACCTGATGCGAGCTTCGCTGGACAGCAGGAGACGTACCTGAATATCCAGGGAACTGAAGCGCTGCTCGATGCCTGTAGACGATGCTATGCCTCACTCTTTACAGACCGAGCTATCAGCTATCGCCATATCAAGAAATTCAATCATAGAAACGTGGCTCTATCCATTGGCATCCAGCAGATGGTTCGCTCTGACATCGGCGGTGCGGGTGTCATGTTCTCAATCGATACAGAAAGCGGCTTCGACAAGATCGTTCTCATCAATGCTGCATGGGGTCTTGGCGAGAATGTCGTCCAGGGCACTTTCAACCCAGATGAGTACCAGATCTTCAAGCCTCTACTGTCTAATGAAAAGCTGTCGCCGATTCTGGGCAAGAAACTCGGCGACAAGGCGATCAAGATGGTGTACGGGGATAAGTACGTACCAACTCGCAATGTCCCTACATCTAGGGCTGAGCGAGCTTCGTATGTTCTCGAAGATGACGAGATTCTCCAGTTGGCACGATGGGCGTGTCTTATTGAGGAGCACTATAGCGGCCCAATGGATATGGAGTGGGCCAGAGATGGCTCTTCTGGCAAACTCTACATCGTTCAAGCCAGGCCTGAGACTGTGCAGTCTCATCGAGACACGGCTGCCTTCAAGACCTACAAGGTTGGCGAACGTGGCCACACCTTGACCACGGGTCTGTCTATTGGTGATAAGGCAGTTGCCGGACGTATATGCCTTCTCACCTCGGTTTCTGATATGGACAAGTTTATTGACGGGTCGATCTTGGTGACCGAGTCCACGGACCCAGACTGGGTGCCTGTGATGAAGCGAGCTGCTGCTATCGTTACCGACTACGGTGGGCGGACCTCTCACGCCGCGATTGTCAGTAGGGAACTGGGTGTTCCAGCGGTTGTTGGTACTGGAAACGCAACCTATGTTCTGAACACTGGTCAAGACGTCACTGTGTCATGTGCAGAAGGGGATTCTGGTCTTGTCTATGATGTGATTTCGGAGATCACTACGGAGATGGTCCACATATCCGACCTCCCTTCTGTCCGAACAAAAATCATGCTGAATCTTGCCAACCCCTCAGCTGCGTACCGCTGGTGGAGGCTCCCAGTTGACGGCATCGGACTTGCCCGTATGGAATTCGTGGTCAGCAATTCTATTCGGGTCCATCCCATGGCTCTCATCCACTTTGATCACCTTGAGGATGAAGCAGCCAAGAAAGAGATCGCCAATCTGACTGCAGGCTATGCCTACAAGCCTGATTACTTTGTGGATAAGTTGGCATCTGGCCTCGCAACACTGTGTTCTGCTGTCTATCCCAAACCAGCCATTATAAGGATGAGCGATTTCAAGACGAATGAGTACGCTCGCCTGATAGGAGGCGCTGAGTTTGAACTTAAGGAGGAGAACCCGATGATTGGATTCCGTGGGGCCTCGCGTTACTACTCGCCTCGTTACAAGGAGGGCTTTGCCCTAGAATGCCGTGCCGTTAAAAAGGTTCGAGAGGAAATGGGGCTCACCAATGCCATCGTCATGATTCCCTTTTGTCGAACAGTCAAAGAAGCCCGAAAGGTGTTGGACATGATGGAACAGAATGGTCTGAAGCGAGGGGAGAACAGCCTCATGGTTTATGTAATGTGCGAGATCCCCTCCAATGTGATCCTGGCCTCGAGCTTTACCCCGCACTTTGACGGCTTCTCTATTGGGTCCAATGACCTGGCTCAGCTCACGCTCGGTGTAGACCGTGACTCTGGGGAGTTGGCGAGTTTGTTCGACGAGCAGGAGGAGGCGGTCAAGTGGATGATTGCTAGAGCCATTGCAGTAGCTCGCCGAGAGGGCTGTAAGATTGGTCTCTGTGGTGAAGCACCAAGCAATCATCCTGAGTTTGCCAAGTTTCTGGTTAATGCGGGAATTGATTCCATCTCTGTCAGTCCGGACAGTTTTGTTCAGGTTATGAAACATGTAGTGGCCAGTGAAAAGGGCTTGTAATATTCTATTTAGCTATTGTTACTGATATTGAAATTGTATCTTGTTTATGGGCCGATGATTCGACGTCGTTACATTGGACAGAGTAAAAGCTACTGCCGGTCTCACTCTACATGTGTCTTCGCAAAGATATTAGTAGCGAAAGTAAGCAGTACAAAATAACCATAAAGTGCGCAAACAGAACAGGCTTGGCCGCATCTTACTTGCACATGAATCTTTCACCAAGTTAGGTTACTTGGTCCATGAACGAAGAAAGTGGATAATGAATATTGGACCTATTGACTATCAACTTGCGAACGCCAACAATGATCACCACCAGTCTCGCTGAACCGACTCAACACTCGCTTTCAATAGCTTCCCTGAAGACTTGACCGCAGCATTCTCACTTCCATTCATCGCTAGTGGAACTGAATTCAGAATCCCCTTCCTCCCAATAACAGCGGGCAAGCTGAGACAGCAACCATGTTCCTCTTGGAAGTGACTGACCGGGTACATCTCATGCTTATCGAGGATAACAGAACAACACAAATTAGCAGCGACTGAAGCTATTCCGAAAGGTGCAGACCCTTTTCCCAGACTGATTTGATTCGATCGATGCTTGCAGATGAGCTCGATCCTACTCTGGTCGATGGCGTTTAGCATTTTCACGTCGTCAACGGGGACTGCGCCAATGGTTGCTGCGGACCAGGCGACCACTTGTTCTTCTCCATGACGACCCACGACGAATGCATCCACAGCAGATGGAGATACCTACGTTGGTTGTGTGTTAGTAATGCGGTAGTTCGAATCACATTGCCCACTCACCAAAGCACGAGATGCAACCATCCCTCGAAGTCTATAAGTGTCGAGAGCTGTACCAGTGCCAATGACCTGAGATGGAGGAAGTCCCGACATCTCTTTGGCGAGAGATGTCAGTAGGTCAATTGGATTTGCCACGATGAGTAAGACGGTGTCAGCTCGGAAGGGTTTCATCGCCTCCATCACCTCACGTATCATTGAGGTGTTCCGAGACGTGTAGTCAACAGTCGTCTGACCTTTGAAGGAACGATGAGCCCACATCCCCATTCGAAGGAGCGGATACGTACCAAGCATGTGTTTAGATGCAGCGGTTACGACCACGAGATCGCATTGAGCAGCCTCGTGGTACGTGGCTGGACGGACTCGCGTGCTGCTGTTAGTGCTGTAAGTGACATCGCTGAGGTCTTCGATCTGGGCATTTCTGACACTGAGGTTGAGATCGACGAGGAGCAACTCGCTCGCCATGGAATTCAACGTGAGGTTGTAAGCGACGGCACCGCCGACTTCGCCGACGCCTACGATTGCAACTCGAGATGCTGAGCCCATTGTGCTTTAGCCAGATTGCTGGAAATATTCTTGACCCCGCTTTGCATCGACTGTGAGTCGCGATTTATAAGACCTCCGAGATCAGGTAACGATTGTGGCGTAATTAGAGTTTCTGA
The DNA here is from genome assembly GCA_013186925.1 of Fusarium succisae. Classification (NCBI taxonomy): domain Eukaryota; kingdom Fungi; phylum Ascomycota; class Sordariomycetes; order Hypocreales; family Nectriaceae; genus Fusarium; species Fusarium succisae. Next base: position 47,387 of record JAAOAW010000445.1, on the reverse strand, counting down.
TGTTCTGATGATGTACTGATGCTCGACCTTGCTGACTGTCAGAGTAGCATTGAAGCGTCACGCCACAACGAGAGACCTGATGTGACAATGACTAGAAACTTGCTCACAAGAGAGCATCATCAAATCAGATCATAGACTGTTGCTGATGTTCTGATGGAGGCTATAAATCGTATTGTAAAGGTCTTTTTATCGCGGCTATATTCGGTTGCTATTTTAGCCGAGGTCACTGATCTGACGGCTCCATTCGATAGCACCAGCATGTTGCTATTTTGATCCGTCAAGGAATCACTTCACTTTCAAAGTCCACCTCGTGATACAAGGCCTGCATGATGGGTGTTGTCAAGTTCTAATGTCGGTGTCATCGGAAAGAGGTTATAGAGGCTGTGCAGTGTTCATCATCAGATAGTAATACCAGAGGCGATTCATCGAGATATAAAGCATCTAATCCAAAGCCATCTTGATTCTCATCATCATCAACATTCACTCAGCATCAAAACATTCCAATCACCCGTTACACACAAACTCAACTCTCATCATGAAGTTTATCCCTCTCTTCACCATGGCTGCCTTTGCAGCAGCTACTCCTACTCCCAAGGGCTGCACGCCTGGAACCTACTCGTGCACGGCCGACCTGAAGGGCTGGCAGGTCTGCAACGTCGACCGCACCTGGGTGGTAAGCATCTCCGTCTCCTAGCGGCGCGCTAATTAGGAAGAGAAAAACTAACTGGGGTGCGTCCGCCCTTTTAGTTCGCCGGTGCTTGTCCTCCAAAGACGTCTTGTCTGTTCAACAAACAGAACGGTTCACCGTACTGCGTGCCCCCTGGTTTTCACTTCTAGGCTAGTTTTGGCTGGTACTAGCCTGACATGGTTGTTTTCTCGCAGGTTTCCTACATTGATCTTTCCAATTTTGAAGCTGCAAGTTGATCACGGTGCGGTATACGAATGCGCTGGTAGATCCAGCTTCATGTCAATCCTTATGCTTGCCAGCGAGGTCTGCTAGCAGCTCCCTGTAGATAGCTTCTTTCTTTAATCTATTCTTGCCATACTTTCTCTCATAATGCACGCCCCTCGAGCTATAGTGTACTGTGTAATCAAAGAAATGTCTAAATGTATGGCCTACTCCCTCAGTCATAGTAGGCCCATGTTGCTACTTGATTGCAGTAGACATTAAATCCCACAGTCATACAGAGATATTGGGCCACTACTACTACATTTGTTAGATCATCGATAGAGACTTACAAAAAGTGTTCAATTTGAGAGACAATGATAACCATGCCAATCCAGCAACACGAACCCAAATAGCCAGCACCATCATACTCATACAATTTCTCAATCAGAATTCATAACACCCAGGCAAAGAAGAATTGCCTGACCAAATCGCCACACAACCTCCTTCTCGCCAATGGATTCTTAGGTATCCTTTCCATGTTTGTGGTGCGTATCAACAACAGTCTTGATCTCAACAGTGGTATTCTCTCCACTCTCCGCGACTGCGTGCGCAAGTACGTCCTCACCATACGGCCACTCCCCCTTCATCTTCTCCGGCGTATCATACTCTGCATAGTCAAGCGGGTCAAGCAACTTCCGTGCTGCTACTCTAGCATCAGCGCGGTGAACAAATGTCCCCTCTATCTGCATCTCCTGCACGCAACCGGTACGATCTTTGTTGTAGTCGATGACCGTCTGCGTCACGTAGTGCAGCGAAGGTACTCCATGGGGCAGCAAAACAGCACCGTCGTGATCCGCCTGGAGCAATTCGGTGTTGGGCGTTGCCTGGATCGAGACAAGGAATACTTGGCCCGCAGGAGCTTTGGCGTAGATGAGAACGCCGTCGCCATAATTCCAGGTTCCGACATGACTTGAGTGGACGGCGTATTCGGTAAAGTCATCAGGGTTATATCTCAGGGTATGCAAAACCCTAAAGGCAGAGTCTTTGGCGGCTTCGATGGTCGCGCGTGTGCCAAGAATGTAGATGGCTCGTTTGGATCCCGATGGCTCGAGATGAAAGTCGATGACGGTCAAAATAATGTGGTAGAGGAGGTCGGAGCTATTCTGCATGATGAAGAACATTCATAGGATTGATGTATTACTTCTCAGATTATCAAGTAATTTCTGAGTGAGTAGTTTGTTACTTGAATCAAGGGCACTCCTAGTGATGGTAGGGACGATGTGAAAATATACTCACGGGTCGATCTGCATCGAGTTCACGGAAATTATATCACGATAGTAACCAGATGGTGGACATTGCCTCAACTACTTCTTATTCGTGATCCCGTGGAGGCGCTATGATGGGGTGCCACTGCATCTTGTGATTTGTCAATAAGCCATTCTCACATGATTTCTTCTCATATATATTGGCATCATATGTCAGTCACAAGAACTAATTGGTAAGCAGTTCTTACCCAGCTGAGCTGGTGATTCGGTAAGTTGAGAGGATGATATGCCGTCGGACGAATTTCCGCCATCTGTGATTGGTTGAGGGGTATGCTACGCTACTTTCGTGATATGATGCTCACGCCACAAACATTAGTGCCTGGTGACGCCAATCACATCATGTCACATCATAACCATTAGCCTCGGCAGGTCTAGATTGCGTCTATGATGAATATTTCAAAGGCCAAAGGTGAATTGTAATTTCAGAGATGACATCCCTGCCGTCCCGCCTGCCATCGGAACATCTTTCGACTTCATGCTGTAACAGCCATGTCTAGCTCTACCACCACCGATGCAGGCAGCCCTGAGTTCCCAGCCCCAAGCAATGCGATGCTGGCGTGGTTGGCTGCCATCCTACTCCCGCTTATGGCTTTGACAATCATGTTCTTGGTAGGAATACCCAAGTATGTCTTACTTCCTTTTGACTGCAGGAGGACCCCAAAGATTAATGCTTTCAAAGAATCTATAGATGGGCGAGGCCAATACCTTCTGTATCCTCGGGAGGATCATCGCCTACCACAGTGTCATCAAGCGCTTCACAGCGTCGTGACCTGCCGCACCTTGACTCCCTTGCTCCTCCAAGGCCCAGCAAGGACATGAGGTCGAACATCATGAGCCATGTTCACGCGTCGTGGGCTGAACCAGCCTCGAATATGATATGGTTAGTTTCTGGACACGTCACCATCTGACACCACTCACTAACTATCCTCCCTGGGTATAGTGCAATCTGTTTGGGTGAGGTCAGCGACACGGATGTGCTTCGCCAACTGGATTGTCAGCATATCTTTCATTCTGATTGTATCGCAGCATGGTACCTTGCGGATCATGATACGTGCCCTATATGCATCCATAACTTTGTTACAGGCGCTTGTAGATTGGAAAGGCCACAGCAGGCCCATGTATATGATGGACGGATAGAAAATGTTTAGATATTTTACCAAGACCGATCCTATGTTCTATTAGCCAGTTACAAGTTATTTACCATCTGCCGGATGTGCTAGAGAACTGAAAGCTAATCTCCCGGTATCACTCAAATTTAGTATCTTTTAGTCGCAAGCTTAGCAGACGGAAGCTTGCCCTCTCTACGGGCTCCAGTTTGAGCCCGGGGAATAATCCTAGTTTGTTATCGAGCATCTAAGACATGTAGCAACCAGAATAACCTTTACGCCACGGAGTAGTTGGTCCGCCAGGGGCGGTAGATTAAGCGCACGGGGCCCCAAAGTGTCTGACGCAAAGCAAAGCAGATACATATATTAAGTGAGAGGTTTGCCACATCACTTCCAGAAACATCCCATAGCACTACCTATGTACATGTTGTCGCTGCCGACATTCAATTTATCTCTTGTAATTATACCATAGAAAACCCTCTGTCGCGCTGCCGTAGCTGATCAGACAGATGCCTGTTGTCCTCCTCGAGGGTAAGGATGCGCTGCCTCGCGAAATCCAACACCTCACCCCGACTGTAACCACAATCGGGTGCTTCCAAATCTCCTTCGTCTCCGGACTCGGCCTTCGTTTTTGACGTTTGGAGTACAGCTAGAAGTCGCTCGAACTTTTGCTTCAAGCGGGTACGGTACTGTTTCTCAACATTGTTATGGCACTCCCTTGCTTGTACGACATGCGCGGGGAGTGCGGGCTTCTTGCTGACCTTCTTCGGCCTGCGTGATGCCGAGCGCATCTTCACTTGAGCGGGAGCTTTTTCCAAGCCCACAAGGCTCTCTTCATTGCTCATTGTTGAGTCGCGCCGCTTCAATAGCCCCGCAGTAGGTGCTGACTGCAGGAGTTTTGCCTGGTTCATTTCGGCGCAGGATAAACCTAGGTGTTGGACGGGATGCTTCGACTGCAGGCCCTCTCCGCTCTGCAAATGTAGGTCATCATCCCCAATACAGTTATTGGTGATAAAAGAGTTCCCTTTTCCTGTCTTGTGCGGCTCACTTGATGAGGGGGGGGTCGGTGGCAGGTGACTGAGGGGTTCGTTGGGGATGGGTGAGATTGCCGAAAGATAACAATCAGGTGCCAGGTACAAAGGATCGAGGAACACAGGGTCTGTAGAGGGTCATTCTCTGCATTCGACAAGACCACGGGTATCTTACCCTGCTCAAATTGACTCAGGCTATTATTGAACGTCGACTGTGAGAAGTCAGCCTGGACTGTGACAAGAGATGGCATGGCGCTGTGAGAGAAACAGTGGCTTGGCCAAAAGAACGGGTGAAACTGCGCCATGATTGAAGATTACCTAAATGTAACAAGATTTAATGTCATCCTGCATCTCTTGGACATCGCTACGTACCTCGGATGGACAACGCGTTCCGTCCCATTCAAAACCGTTGAAGTCTGGGAGAATAGCAACAGTGCTCATAATAATCTGTGCATCCAATGATGGCGATACCTTGAAGTGAAGAGCCGAACTCAACACATCTTGCACAACGAATTATATAACACGGCCTGAGCTGGTGGCGTTGGTATGTGATAACACATTCATTTGTGTTATTCCCCATTATTCTCCGACGTTCCGCGACTCAACTTACGTGTTGGACGGTCTAGACTCTGGTCATTTCTAATCTGTAGCCGAAGGTTCATGCCCCGCTGTTACATCCGTTTGCCCGACAAAGCTAAAGACTTATTCTGCGCATGGCGCTGATTACGATGATGGCAAATAGTGGTGAGATGCAGCCAAACCTCATCACCTGATGCCAATGTGCATCGCTGTCTGCGTTTGCGGTTCGTGTGTTTTATCACTACAAGACAAGGGCCCTGGCGATCTCGATCTCGTTCTGAGGAAGCTAACCAATTTGACTGATATGGTTCGATCTTGATGATGCCAGGCAGCAGTCTACAGAGGGCTACAGTTACATCGCTTATCTGTTATCGACTAACCAGCGTACAGTTGCTGCTGGTTGTTGGACTGGTCTGCGAGCTCGACACCAATTATTGGTCACTTCCCCTGTATTCAAAAGTTTGGCTAATTACCCTATGACGATACAACGAGGTCGTTCGATCCTCGCTGGTCTCAATTGAATGCAGCATTAATGGCCACAGTATTAACAGATCAATCAACATGTCCTATTGTAATCTCCCATTTGTCCATCCTATAACCCTGATCCCAGACAATAACATGACAAAAGACTCATCACCAGCATCTACCACTAAAACAGCCACAAGATTTCATTTGCATGGGAACATGGCAGGTGATTTATCCCATCCGTCATCTCCCGCCATGTCTCGTGTCGGGCTGCTGGCACTGGCAGCAGAACCCGCGATGGCGGTGCAATTTGGGCTGCTCGAAGGAGAATGTTTCGAAATCAGATTTTCGACAGAATTGATCGCTTCGCTTGCGATATATCGCTGAATTAGGGTGCAACCGCAGTCACTGTGCCCCAGTAGCTCGAGCTTTAGTTGGTAACATGTTTCCCTCAACTCGTTGCAGGAAGCAGATAGCTCTCTGTGCCGGTCTTGTAGCTTCTCTACCTCGGTGTTCAACTTGTCTTGTTGCTCTTGCTTTCGCGCACGACAATTCGCTGCAGCTCTTCGGTTTCTCTCCAAAATCTTCAAGTACCGTTTTTCCTTCTCCTTCTCCTTCTTGGGATCGGTCTTTTTACCTCTTGCGTTCTTTTTGACAATGGACTTTTGTTTGTTTCCTCTTTTCCCCGCAGCCTTTGTGACCGTATTCGTGCGGGGTCTGATGCTAGCGCTGACGTCCACGCCAGTGGCCAGTGCAACTTCAGCCTCACGTAGAGTCGAATTTGGGATCGACTCGGCGGCAGCCCTTGAGCTTTCGTGGTCATCTTGCAGAATGTCCAAGCTCGTCTCTTCGTTCAGGCATGCTTGCTGTGTTCGACTTCCAGGTTGAAAGTATTCTCCGACGCCGTGCGTGCTGGATAGAGATCCTGATAACGGTGCAGAATACAGCTCGTCATCACTCAGCATTCTACCCGTAATAGCATCATTCTCGCAGCAGTCGGAGGATGAAGGTGATATCAATGGCTCACCCGTTGCACATATGTTGTAGAGAGTGTTGGAAGAAATTTGCCAATCCCATTGTTGCAGACCTTCCGGCATGTCTCCCTCAAAAAGGCCATAGTGAGGCACATTTTGAGTACCAATGCCCCAGTCAAAAACTGCAGTCATTTGGATGTAGGGCTGGGAGTAGAAGCAAAATCCGAGTGCAAGTATAAAAGGATGTATTTGACTCCGACAATAGGAATAAATGCAAGGGTTTTGAAAGCTAATATAGCTGCTTTTGCGAGTAATGAAAAAAGAACCTAGAAGTACCCTATTACTCAACAAACAGGACATGGTGAGGATATAAGCGATCCTATTGATCAATTCAAATAATCACGCTTTACCATTCCCGTGCACTTTTAAGGGTTACATTTTCTTAGGCCATGTCAACATTATACCAACACGATCAGATCATGGTGCTATGGGCCTATCCGGCACAGTCACATACCAAAGCTGAGGGTGTCATGATCTAGCATTTTCGGGGAGCCGGTCCCGGGAGAACTACAAGGCCTACATTCTGAGCATCACACATCCAATTTAACAAACATGATGTGAGGTATGACACGATGGAGTTTTGATCGTACCGAGGCCTCGATCTTGTTTTTTAGGTAGCATGTCTTGCATGTTATTATGTCAGTACCGCTGTCGTGTAGGCAGGAAGAGAAGGAAGCCCTGCTGTTTGCGACTTTCTATTTAAGTTACTACCAATAGAAATAAGAATCATATTGAACGAAAATGAGTAGTGTAGATAGAAATTAATTGATTCTAGCGTTTGCTGTTACACGTCATTGTTGGCTTTTGCATGCTGTAATCCAGAATCGGTTTAGTCAAGATTCTGGAGTTACAGGCTTGGTTTAACGTTTTTCCATTACCGAGTGCCGCTTATCAGCTCTTATCTGTCACGTGCATCGCTTGTTTGTTCCATCAACATGCTACCCTGCATCTGTGAGCAAGAGGACAATACCTGTGATATGAGGCTATCAACAACTTAACTCTACCTGAAGTCCACGTTTTCAAACAAACTTCAACAAAACGAATATATTTTATCCTTATTAAATCTTTATTTGAGTATTTTAATATCCATATTTATAAAATAGACTAAAAAAATATAATCTTTCATCCAATTTATATCATAAACTTTAGAAGAACCCCTGATTAATTCTATATCTGATGCCAAAACCTGTTTACACTTCGTAAAGCCCAAGAATAATGACCAAGAATGAAGAGGCTCCCATATTTAGCTGCACCTAGTACCTCAGGTGTCTGAGGCAGAGCTACATGCCAGGCTGTCCTCATCATTTATAATATATCATATTCTACAAGAGGAGACCACGTCAACACTCACGCCCAGGCCGCCACAGCCACTTTTCACTGATTTCTTTCCTCCAGGGCCCCCAATGCACAAAGCTAGCGTACATCATCAGAAGCACTAAGAGAATGAACCGGAAAGTGACTCATTCTCACCGATATGCCCTGAAGTTCACGGACTTTCCGATCTCAGGGACAAAGACAGTTCTGACTGCGTTTATGAAGCGAGCACGAAAGACAGGGATCTTCAAGCGACTAGCGCTTCATTCAATGTGCAATTCTTCATCAATTTCGTCTGCATACCGGGATCTGTTGCAGAAACGATGTCTTTTCTTTGTTGTGATGAATTGGAGGCGCTGAAGAAGATTGCAGCGACGCTTCAAGACCAAATACTTGAACCCACGATGTTGCTGTTTCTTCTAGAACTTCTCAACGAAATCCCCTCCTACTATTGCTGGAGCGACATTGCCGGTCTCATACCACCAAACTTCCCGTCTCTGTCCTACAAGTTCCCTGTACCTTGGCAATCGCCCTAGTGTAAGTAGTGCAGACTCAAGCCAGACACAACTGCAACTAACGATCTAGCCTAGGCAATCCACACTTGCATAAAGTCACAACGTCAGATCCCATACATAATGGCGGAATCCACAGACGCTGAACGCTTGGACTACCTGTTGGAGATGGCTTTGACCATTCATGAGGGGATTATTGAGAAGCTTCACAGCAACGATGAGCTGGATAACCAGCTTGTTGCCCACCTGAAAACGGTGGAGCACTTCATCGTGGTGAAGAAGGCCCTACAGGGCCAGAACAGCGGCAGCAACAACGAACTTGCTGCGGTTAACACCACCCCTCCACCCGCCGACGAATCGCCCTCAACCGCGAACCACGTCAGCGAATATTCAGACAGTCCCCAAAGCCACCGTTCTCTCCCCTCCCCTCCGCTTTTCTTTTCTTCACCCGAGCCACAAGGCACTCCAACTTCAGCGCCCGCACGACGAAAGGCACCCCGTCGGATCCCAGGAGAAACCCGTAACTCCAGGGCTTTGCGTAAGATGCGACACGCAGTTCCCTATGCAAGCTGGGTTGACAAACCCAAATGAATGATGCGGAGAGTGTGAGGGAGGGAAAGCATTACATGTGTCTTTGGTGTTTGGTGTCGTAAAAGCATTAGAAGCGGGAAGGGATAATAGAGGTTGCATAAGTTTACAAATACGCAAGTTAGATCTCATTAGCATTGCACAATCTCACTGTCATCACACCATGGAGTTTAGTTCTATAGTTAAATAATACAGCCATTTCCAACAGCGTTTCTAGCAGTAGAATAATAACTAGTATTTTAAACTCAAGTCAATTAACCAAGTCATGTCTATTAATTTTCACAGCGCTCCAAAGAATAAGGCAGGTCGCTAACCAAAGCTTGATTGACTGATGACTGGTGCAAAATCCAAAAAGCAAAACAAAGGGCTCCTCCGGGGATTGAACCCGGGACCTCTCGCACCCAAAGCGAGAATCATACCTCTAGACCAAGAAGCCGATTTTCGTAATCAGATAACAAAAGAGTTACTAACACAAAACATATAGTACTCTACAGACTAATTTTAACACTTTCCCCTTACGTCATCCTGAGAGCATTCATCTTCCTTTGAGGCGACTACAGATCATTCATTCTTCTGTCCCTTGATATACTCTTTGTTATTTCTCATATAAACTAGACCCTTTAAAATTACAAACTAACCCAAATACCGCTCAAAGCCACGTGTGCAAAGATGTTCCATCAATCAATCTCTGGTTTGGGGACATGACCTTGATACGCGCACGATGTCAGCAACATCTGTCAGGTTCAGTAACTTAACTAATCTCAATATCGCCCTCCTAAATCACTGCTTCCTTATAAAATTGAGAAACATGACTCCAGAGATCGCAATATTAATACAGAAAAGTGAGGTACAAAGGATAGTAGCTCTGTTGAGTCGGCTCTCGAGCTTGTTCATCTCGTCTTGGGTAATACATTTCTCATGAAGTGCTTGTCTTCGCATCGCAGGGACTGTAAGCTTGGTTTCACTGACAGAAACCCCGTTCTCGCCGTCGCTATCGGAATCGTACCCATCTGTGACCTTCATAATGCTTGTGCCGCTGACACATGTTTCTTGTTGGGATCCAACCGTTGCATGGTTAGATGCCTGCCACTGAGGCACAAGGTCGAAATAAGATAATTCCTGACGAGACATGCTTACTGATGTTAATGGTCCTGATTGTGAAAGGGTAGTGGTACAGCGGAAGATAAGGTTGTAGCGAAATGTGTTGAGAAGAAGCTGACCGCTGCGCAGTTACAAGGAATTTATATCTGTTACGGCGTCTTTGATACGTCGGGTCTTAATTACGTTCAGAACTTCTTTGTCCGATATTCTTGTTCTTTCAAGTGAGCCTGTAGAATATGTTCAATAACTCAATTTACTGTTCTCGGGCTGTAGTATCTTGATTACATGGACATGCTGTGCAGCGCTGAATTTTCTTTTCGTATTGCTGAACAGACCTAGAGATTTGTGGTTTCTAGCCCGTACTTCTCTCACTCCACTTGTATTTTGTCCCTCTCAAGACTGAAATCATCCTATATTCCAAAGCTAGTCTACTCTCTATTTGTTGTCCTCTCAGCTTGATATTCCAACGCGAGAATGGGCCCAGCAATGATCGTCATGCTACGAAGCTTTTGTCCCCTCTAATGCCGCAAGCCTTGAGGCCTTCGTCACGATAATTGAATACAGGGAGGGTCTGGGTAGGTGGCGTCTCGTGTAACCAGACCAGACCATTTTAAGACGCTTCACTTTGGCAATGTGTAAAGGTCGCAACGCACAACCGGCTACCAGATATCGAGGCATTATTTTATTAATCGAGGAATAAGAAAAGAGAGAGCACAAATTAGCGCGCAAGCCATTTAGTTGTCCGTAGTCACAAGTTCCAACCTCATGATGATCTTTGGCTCGCGGGTACTATTGTCCGCAACCGGCCAGGCGTCAGCATTTGCTGTGTCCCGGTACGAGAATACGGGAGCAAATGTTAGGCAAAGCTGTAAAGGAGTGTCTTGGAACCTTGAGTCTTGGCTTATATGCCAAGCAGACCCAAGGGCGAGCGAGCCGCTGCACATTCAAGAAATGCATCAAGAACAAAAGCAAGTATGGTCACCTGGCGTAAATGCGGCCATGAATATGATCCGTCAGATATGTCGCGTCGTACAACCAGAGGGATAAGAGACAAAGACATACTGTACTGTCAGCCACCCCCATGCAGGGCGGTAGCACAAAACAAGTGATTTATGACTGACATGCACTTTAGAAAGGAGTGCAGAAAATTACTGTGTGAACCCTCATATCCATGTTTGATTGATGTAATGTACCTACTGTCAACTTGAGCGTGCGTCATATCACTAATCACCCCCACTCCGTGGTTACACAAGATCTCACCGCGACGAGCCGGGGCATCGGAGATTAACAGACCGGGAATGGAAAGCGGAATTGACCGGGCGGCAGGTAGGCAATTGCCGGCGCAAGGGACTTCAGGTATGCCGCCCGTCCAAGCACGGCCTGGTTGAAGTAAGGGGGTTGATCAGAGCTGAGCTGAAGATGTTGCTTTTTGTAAGACGGCCCCTCCGTACGCGGCTTTTCGTCTCGCATCTGCAAATACCGATCTAGAATCTGAGACAATCGGATAACATGTGATCGATATGTCTCAAGCCATCAGAAGGGAGGAACCGGACGGAGCGCTGTTTCGGGTATTACTCAGGGTATTGGAGGATGATAAAACCATGCCTCGACCCTGATTAATTGCATCGTCATCTTAAACTACATCCATTACACAACTTGTTTTATAATCTATCTCTCTTTTCTAAAGATGCATTCAACAGTTCTTGTCGACAGCAAGGTGCCTGGCGTTCGGTGCCCGACTTGCGCGGCGGAAGGAAAGGAAGTCTGGGTTATTCCAGGTCGCTGCTGTGGATATTGCGGAACTGCTTGCATTGGTAAGAAATCATCTGCTCATAAGTATTCAGGCTGAGCTAATTCGTTGACAGATTGATGGAATTCGCCAGTGACGTCTAGCTTCACTCAGCGATGAAGCATAAATGACAGTCTGCCCTGAAATCGTTATGGGCCGGCATACTCCTCTTTCCTATGGAACCAGACGTTGACTTTGAATTGAGAACTGTGGTAGTTTGACGACTCTGTGGTGATAGCCTTTGCAAGTGAGAGTCTGGTGGATATGGTGCGACTTGAGTGGGTGATATCGGGAACTTGAATACTTCAGAGGTTTGAGGCGCGTCAGTAAAGACGAGATGTACCAAGAATGTTATACGACTCCTATGAGAACTTAGTGTTGATACCTCTATCCATCCATCTTCTATTATCCATGATCATGAGACTTGTGACTCGTAGGGCCAATAGCCGGGTTTGCCAAATCAGTCCCGGTCCATGTCAGCCTCCTTCAATCATTGTTGGCCGTTCGCTGTCAGCCTTTCTGAACAGTGCAGTACCTGAACAATGGTTCATCGTAACAATCCCGGCAGACTTCCGCGTATTTGTTTCATATACTGACGCACTGTTCACCTGCTGGTCTTTAGGCATCGCCATGATCGCCAGGGACTTGACTTCGTTCACAGCGACAACGAGATATCACCATCAAGCTGACGGCGCCGAGCTTACTAGATCAAGCAAACTCACAGAACATTTTGTGCATGGAGGCATGGTTTTATTGCCTGCAGCAATGGATATAAGTACAGGGAGTGTATCCCATAATAATGACGACCACCTCACGACATTAGTGACGACCATCAACAGATTCCACTGCATCATCATCTGTCTTTATCTATTTTCATCATGCGAAAGCTCATTTATTATTATTTGGGGTGGGCCGATGAAGGCGAGTCTTGTGACCCGAGCGACAATAAATCACTTCATTTCCCCTCAAATTCTTGTGCCGACGGATATGAAACTTCAAATGATTCCTTCTATGCAGCTAGTGAAGCAGATTCCGAGGCATCAACTGCGACTATCGGGCGATCTGTGGTTTTTGAGCCTACAGCATCTGATGTTCCCGTTGACATTCAACAGCAGGAGACCTTGGGAGGCGCTTGCGAAACAGTGAATCCTCACCCATACTTGCCAATCAGCACGGATATCGCCAGAGAAGCCATCTTTATCTATGAAATCATGAATGAAGGAGTCCTTGACGATGAGTGGAATGCCAAATCCTGTCTGCTTACGCGCACGCTCATCCATGATAGAGAAACTTCTTTGCAACTCGGGCGGCGATGTGAGCGCCTCGGGTGGCGGTGTGATCCGAATTATGATGAAGAAGGTATTCAAATGGGCGATGTTTTGGTACTGTTCACGCCGAATCGCGAGTTTGTGAAGAAGATCGAGCAAGGCGAAGTCGTCTTTGATCAACCTACTGATTTGAAGCCAGTTTCAGTGCTCATGTCGACGATCGCTCCAGACTTTTCTAGCCTTGAGGGAAGACTCGCTGGTCGAGTCTTGGCTTGGAAGCTTTGTGGTTTTGGGGATTGTGTCTGGATGGATCGCCAGGGTCGTCCTATTGATCGGGGTGACCCAAAGGTGTGCCCCAACATCATTCGCTTGCTCAAGTGAGGAGCCTTTTGCATACCATCCGGGGTAAGGATTCCGTGTTTTTATTTGTGAGGGTTGCTTCTCTGTTCTAGCTATGCTGGATGACGGACAGCTCGAGTGGGCAGGTCCCTGTACGTCTTTATGATTACCGACAAAGTTGAGATGAAGTATTGACTGATGGAATGATCTATGAGAATGACAATGAATATACGAATTTCTAGAGTATCCCAGGTGCAATGCTTTGTGACATCATCTGCAGGAGTGACTAACCAAATTAAAGTATTGGAGGTGATCTGCAAGCATAACCGCCCAAAGGTTTCCGCTTCTCGGCTTTTCCCCATAAATGACTCAAGACAGACTATTTTCTTAGAGGTTGTGTGGGTATAACCGCCTCATCAATAAAATCCTGACCTTGCTCATTATTGACCTTTTGGTTTGTTCTCTTTCGTGCTAATGAGAAAGGTTGTCTCATCGCGCCTCCAGACCTTCCAGTTGGCGAGACTAATGTGTTATGATCAGCTTAAGCCCTACACCCCATGGCTCAGTAGCAAGAGCAAGAAATGACTCAAAAAGGCCTAGGGCAGCCCAAGTAGAAGAGAACGCCATGTCGAAGATCCAGAAGTTAATGCAATAAGTTTGAATCCAAACAGCGAGCCAAAAGTCACGCCACGAAAATTGCTGGCCTCTTTTTCTCTCTTCAAGGGCGACGAGATACTGTATAAATCGAGAGTAAAGCTCCCTTCGCAATTCGATCTCGATTGTCCTTTTCTGCATCCCCAGGATTGCCTTGTGACGATTGATTCTGTCGCTAAAGATAGCTCGAGGTATCTTAGCCCATTCTGCAATTTCCGCAGACTGGTCCCAGTGGATATTGGTCAAATCGCCTATTTGGTTCTTAAGGTTCTGCTGTTCTTTGGAAAGCTTCCTAAGCTCTCTATGGCTCAGATCTTCGACAAGCGCAAGAACTGAGGACCAATTGTATATGGATGTAGTACAGGATGACTGATGAATGACGTATAGAAGTATTGTAAGACCCAAAGAGGGCAACGTATTTCCGTACCACTTTGACAAGCTGACTGTTATGCCCAATACCCAAACGAATAGGGCAAGGATTAAGACAGTGCAGACAGCTATCAGCAATGCGTGGAGACACGCTAGGCCTACTGGGAGGCATGCTGTCCCGACTCGTTCCCCAAGCATGAGAATCAAGCTGAGCGCGTCATGTCCAAGCGCAAGCACTGGGCATGCCATTGCAGGGTCGAGGTTGGATAGCTGCTATCGTGTAGAGAGAGTAAGTATGTGTCTGTGTCTCGTAAGCCGTGAGAAGGTTGAGTTCGAAAGCAGTCTGACTGTGAAAGATAGTGTGTGCGTGCTCAGGGGGGGAATAATTGGTATGAAAAGAAGGGAGAAATGCAACGCAGAGTGGTGAGAGACATAGGCTATATATACGTAGTCGGCAAAGCATAAATATTGGATGCCTTGTGTATGGAATCAAATTATTATACTGCTTGAAAGTTTAAGAACGACAAGGTGTCGTACTTAATGCGTTGCACTTATCTGGTTCGTTGAGGTATTGATAAGGTTTGCATAACCCGAACTCGAGATGTGAGATAGAAAGTTAGATGCCTTGAGCATTTCTGTCAGCAGGGCTTATATTTCTTGCACCTCGCCTCAGCAGTCAATGTGGCGACATAGTTCTCGAGCTAACTCTCATACTACCGTCACCAGTACAGTGCTCTTTCGTGCCGCGACGAAGAAAGATGCTGTGTCGCCATTTGGCTGGGGTCTGTACTCATACACTGTATGTAGTGCGCATCTGGCTCATTGCGATGACCGTTGATGTATGACTGGCTGGCATCGTGCGCTGCATCGAATGCTTCCTGCTTGCCTTGGGTCAGGCGGCAGCAGTAGTGGCAGCGATATTTGTGGCTTGACTGTCTTCGGGCAGTTCTCACGATATCACTGAACAAGGTTTTCAGAAACATCCACTTGGCGCAAAGTTTCCATCGAGGGGTCGCTCTGCGTCGTTCCGCGTGAGCTTCGACAGCGGACCTTGAGCAGTGACACGTGTGTTGATGGAGTCAATTGGTATAACCGGCATCGTGAGAGAATGCAGATAATTCGATGCGAGGGCGGACATGTTCGACTTACATCACTTCTTATAGCGCGTTCAGTGCTGAGACGCGGTCCCTGCCTCGTACTGATTGGCTTGTTCTTATTGTCACTTGATCTGATTGAATGAGGCTACTTTAAAGACCACTAATTAATCATGACGGTTCGGCGACTAAAAGGAAGCTGTGAGCGCGAAATGGCCTCGACAACTGGGGCGACGAGCAGCACATGACGTGCAATCTCAGTTGAACTTCATCTGCCCTTATCTTACGACGGCATCAAGGGAATGCACGAAAAGGTAGGACCTCTATCCTAAACGACGAAAAGCCTTAGGCAAACTTGATATAGATTTAGAGGATCTTAGACTAGATGTTTTGAGCACCTTAATCGAATGTCAGAAGTCTGGGCGTCCAGGAGAAGCTGCTTCAAATATACTAACAAACGCTTCCAACCCAATGCAGTATATGCACAAGCGTGTTTACTCCGGCTTCTTCCCATACACAAGCCTCAGTCGACAGTAAGGATGGTATTTGCCCGACCTCAACTCCCTTCGAAGTTGCGAGCAATAAACCGTAACTTCATCCTGCGACCATCCCAACACGACACTCGCCATGTACAGAACAAAGCCCTCTAGATCCTGGTCCATGGCAGCAAACGCAAAGTTTCCAATTTCTTGCATCTTAGGATCTTTCGGCCAACTACCGATAGGAAGCTGCAATTCCAGTTAGTCAAAACTGCTTGCTGTATGTAGTAGAGCCGGACAGTTAGCAGTGCTTACCTTGAAATCCCGAGTCTCAATATCTGTGAACCCTGCATCTTCCATTCCCTTCTTCTGCAAGTCATCATCAAGAATTGTAAAAGTTCTACCAAGTCTCCTTCCACCTTCTATAAAGAATTTGCCCCATTCGCTCATCGCACTACCCTCCTTGACAGTATCGTCATCACTCTCAAGCATAGCTGACGCTTCGAAACTCTCTACCCAGCCGCCTGGCTTACACGATCTAAAAGCTTCTTGGAATAAAGCTGACCAATCACTGATGGAACCGTAGAGGTATCGCATGTAGATAAAGTCGAATGAGTCGGGGGAAAAGGTCCATGGTTGAGTGCAGTCTTCGATCTCGCTGCTTTTGTCAGCTGATGGCTCAATCGAGTTGTCGCACAGCCATTATGGCGCGGACGAACTTACAACTTGATATTCGGGGGAACCCAGCTGGGTTGAATGGGAGATATATCGGTGCCAATCACTTCGGTTTGGGGATGCTCATCGGCGAAGTCACTGGACAGTCAGTCGAAACACCACGTCGTTAGATTACACGTACATTGCCCAGATTCCTGTCAACCGATCATATGAGTATGTGCTTGGTTCAAAAACTGCTATTTCATACCTGTTCCAGTACCGACATCAAGGACAGACTTGACAAGGTCAGATATGTTATCCTGCACAATCGTCGGAAGCTTACCTTGATATCATCCTTCAACGGTGCCAAATGAAGTTTGCCATCTAGTGTAAGAACCAGAAAATGGTGGCTGAAACGCGTCAGTGTGTATCTCAAGACATCTCAGTGCCCTTACATAATATCCATCGCCTCATTCTGCTGAGCATCATTCGAGGCCCTGCACGTCCCGCGTTAGCTTTATGCAGTAAGCAGCCAAACATAACTCACCAATATTCTGCATTTCCTCTTTCCGAGTGATAAGTGCGTCCTTTGATAGTTCTATAGTTCAGGATACTCGATGTCATTGAAGCCGTCGACGACTCTGTATCAACACCCAGTGAAGAGTCGGCATCTTCATCCTGCTCATCCTACAAAACGCGTCAGTCCCAGCTCCTTTTGACTCTTCTTAAACGTACCTGTGCCAAAGCAGCCCAGTGCCCAGCATCATGCAGCACAACCTCACTCGCTCCTGATGAAGGAGACTTTGGTGACTTCTTCGGGGACGAGGCTTTGTCGCTCATGGTGTATGACTTGGCGATGAGGACTGCGTAGGAAACTAGTTAGTTCTCGTCAAAGCGCGATTTTTGACAGCCTGCGGGGTAGACATGAACGTGTCTCGGCTGGTTGATGTTACATTTATTGCGGATCATTGCCGGGTGATGTTGAAGTGCCGGGGTGACAGGGATAAATATGATCTGATTTGACATTTGACAGAGACAGAGCATCAACATGGACAGGATACTGCATAGAAGGTCCAACTTAGCAAAAGAAGAGACTGAATAAGATTGCAATGCTAGAATACATATATTCTACGGAATGATTAACATTCATCTTGGTAAAGAAAAGCCCTGCAAACTCTTGACTCTGTCTTACTCCTTTCCTCTTCTCTCTTCTCTCTTCTCTCTTTTCTCATGTCCATTGGGCTTTGCCGCATTCTGAGGTTTTTTTAATTATAAAGAAAAGTAATCTCTCTTTGGAGTATAAATGACCGACAGAAAAGTACATATCCTTCGATAAGGCGGTATGCCATGATGAATTGTATGGTCATTCGACAGTTTTGGCTTGAGACCTCATCACAATCTAATCCTAACTCGACTGTATACGAAGGTATTTATTATTCTTCAATATGTAGTTATTGCGGTGTCTCTCTACTAGATCTCAAATAACCTATTATCGCAAAAGTCTTTTAGCCCTAATAAAGTTATTAACCTGTGAGAGTATTTGTTTATATCGCTAGTCTTGTTCGTGACGCACAGCATGAGGACTACCCTGGAGATGGTAAGTTCAGTATCTAAAGTCAAGCAATAAAAGACATAACACAGGCTATAGGACTCTTAGTTCCTTCTTAAATATAATTCTATTTTATTTATAGATTAATTACAGTGTCCCTTTTCTTATTAAGAAAACAAAGTAACGACTAGCCAATAAGCAACAGTGCCTAGAGACAGTCATAGCTAAATAGGTAGGATACGATAAGATAAGGGTGATGGTTTCTTATCTTATCTTATCTGTTGCCGTCTAAGCCAATCAGAGCTAGGTTGGTGGGGTACTTCGTCCTCTACGAGATTCACGTCAACTCGACGGCCCCAACAAGTTCAAATAAACGCGTTTCCATCGCGGCTCCAGAATGAACTAGGGATGAAAGTGTTTCCACTTTTCGCTAAACCCATCAGACTGGTTCTGACGTGATGACGCATCTGTAACGCACCTCAAACCCCTGCATCCCTGCCACACATTGCCAAACTCAATCGTTTGACATTCACGTCTCAGATCTCGACAGTACCGGTTTCACATCCCATTCGCTTATACACCAGCAATATCACCACGAACTAATACCACCAGCCAAAACCTCATCGGTTATACGGCCCGCTAGACTGTCTCATCCGTCAGATCTGGTTTGGATTCTCGGATCAAGCTGCTTCCTGTTTCTAAAAGCGCCCAAGGGGTGAATGGTATGCACATTTTCGTATTAGGATCTGTTTGGAAAAACGGCGAGAGATTGACTTTTCAGAATGCCATTAAAACGATTGTAAAGTATAAAGGGCGCGATGATACCCTTTAGTCTGTGCTTGTTCATCCAGCTTTCATCCAATCTCATCTCTGTTTATTGTTTCCACGCTCTGTGAGCCTCTTGTCTTCTTTTCTACTTATCATTCCTTTACCAGGCTGCAGGAACAGTCATTCATTACCAAATTTGCTATTTCTAATTGCCTATTACTCTCTCTATCACGATGAAGTTCTCTGCCGCCATCATCACTCTTTCGGTCGGTCTGGCCACTGCGACACCTGTCTTCCGCAGCCCTGCGCCGGGTCGCCATGTCTCTCGATCTATCAAGAAGCGACAGGTTCCCCAGGAACACTCTCACGACTTTGTCTTGACCATCACTGGAGAAATGCTCAGGCTCAACAACCCCAAGGAGATTCAGGACCCTGTTTTTGGCCTTCTGGGTGACGCCGCTGCAAAAGAGGGTGCAGGAAGCGTCACCAACCTCGCTTGTCTGAAGCAGGAAACTGCTGATCAAGCTTTTACCAACGCCAAGGCGATTGGGGATCTTCGTGGTATGGCTGGTGCACTGCTCTTCCAGGCTATTGAGCGCAATACTGCTGGTGTTGGTGTTGCTAGCAAGCTGTGCGATGAAGCTGCCGTCAATCCTGAGATTGGTGCTCTTACACAGCATCAAGATGCGGCCTCTACTGGCGCTGGTGCTATCAACAAGGCTGTTACCCTTGAGCTGGCGAAGCAGCTAGCTGGTATTGGTGCTGACCCCAACTTGGCTCTGCTGAGTGGTACTTTCGCGCCTGGAGATGTAAGTACATATCGTAAGCTGTATAGTGATTCTGCTGACAATTTTTAGACCAGCGATACTACTAGAAAGGGCAACTCCTGTGACGAGGAAGAACCCGACCTAGGCTGCATCTTCTCCCAGGGTCTTCTCGTCATGGATGCGACAGAAGATGAGATCTCTTCTGCCGTAGCGGATGTTACACCAACCTTCACCGGAACAGGCGGTATCTTCGCCACCGACCTGGTTGATCTGGCTTCATTCTCTGTCGCCTCTGGCACTGAGGTTGCTGATCTTGCCACCATCGTCAACGGAGCCGCTACTGGTGCTGCACCTGCTACCGACGCTGTCAAAGCCACTGCTACCGCTGAAGCACCGGCTGCTACCAACACTGGTAAAGCTGCTGAGAGCACCGCTGGTGCCGGTGTTGGTGCTGGAAAGGGTTGCAAAGCCAAGTCAAAGACCGCCGCCAGCACAACCCTGACTCCCCTCCCCAGCCGCACATCTGGCGCTAGTGCCAATGCCACCGGTGCCGCCAACAATGCTCAGGGTGTGAACGTCCAGACCTTCACTGGTACACTTGGTGGAGCGCCTCCCCCTGTCATCTCCTCAGCTGCCGAGAAGCCTTTCTCCGTCAACGGAAACACCTTCAACGGTGAGAGTGTTGCTCTCGGCCGATCTTGTGATATTCAGCATAATGCTTGTGCGGACGCTGCCAACTCTGGTCAGCTTTCGGGAGGCGTTGGACAGTGCGAAACTCAGTTGGCTGCTTGTCGCGCTGCCATTCAGTAAGCAAGGAGATAGACTTTATGCGGTTTTAGCTGTAGATACATACTTGAAACGAATCACGACTTTGTCTTTGAACATCTGTCATTTAGTCTACAACCTTGTGCTTTAGATTACCTTGGGAAAGAAGGCTAGTAGTACTCTGAAATGGTAGCCAGAAGAGCTCCTAATCTTGGAATTCCCTGGATTTCTTCAACAGAAAGAAAGAGGGACATTTATTCCACAGATCATAACCCGGCAGCATTAAATTCTAAGGAGATCTATACATTCAAGTTGTGATGCACACTGATGGCAAACCCACAGGTTCGACTATTACATTTTACCTTTGCATCGGACGAATCGTTTTTCATTTTTTGTTTCACCGTATCTATATCCCCAACTAAGTTCGTGTGCGTCTAGTACAATTGCCTGCCCACCCTTTGTACCAAAAAGACCCGCGAGCCCTACCTTTGCTCTGGTCCCTTCCTTTTTGTGACACGATAACTAATCGACGACCGCATAGGCCCTACCTCAGAACCAATCAGGGTCGTCCATATCTCGAAGCACGCGTCCATGGCTGTCCATCCAGACTCCCTCACCTATCCAAGGCTTGATATCCTCATCTTTGAAGCTTTCAACAAGTCGAAAGATTATGACTTCGTAGCCTGCTCTTGTGACACTGCTGAAGTCTGGCAAGAGCTCGTTGAATAATTTACACGGCAGATTAGTGATTGAATCCTTATAGTCATAGAAGTTTTCAGAAGTACAGCTAGTCATTTGCCTTTCAACATGCTCGGTACGCATGCATAGCAGCTGCAGATCTAGGCATCCCTCAACTTTCGTAGCAACACAATCATGAATGAGCTCCCAGTGGCCAGTTTCACAGGGTTCGCCGGCAATACATTTGGAAGCATTGTGGTGTCGAAGGGTGAGTATTGGGTATTCTACTCCCTCATCGTCTGGTTCCTGCACTGCGGCCCATTGAATAAGCTCGTTAGAAAAGCAAGATCTGCCCGGTGGCTTAGGATGAATCCATTTATCCTGTTGAAATCTTGTGTCGAGTCCTAATTCGGTCCAATCTTTTCCCCCATCATCTTGTACTGATGCCTTAGACGGTCGTGGCTGTGATTGGCCGTCACTAATTTCTTCAGAAGACTCCGAGCTTGCTAGATGTTCGCTGCCTTTTTGAGGCATGCTATAATTCGCAGGCGCAGTTGACAGAGACGCAATAGCCGCTTCGACCTCGACTAGTGCATGTTGCAAGGCGGACTTGGCAGACTGAAGTTGATCCATGTTTCAAAGTTCAAAAAGTTATGCAGAGGGAGAGATTCAGAGACTGATCTTTGGAGAGGGCTTACCTGTGATGTTGGTGATGGAGGTTTAGTAAAGATGGAGGTTTGGTGAAGATGGACTGCTGTATGAAAGTGGGGTTTGACACATTTTATAGTTCCATCTGCAAAGCTAGTTCGGATTATTGTTCAACATAATACTCACTGGGTTCTTTTTACGACGGAACACACTGGGTGGACAGTTGACAAGTTCAAGAAATAACGGATATGAATTATTGAATAGACCGGGAACAAAAATGAGACATTACACAGGTAACATCTACACGGCCGCTGGAGTTGCAAAGAACGCTGTTCATAAGAACAGGCAGTCTTATTCTTCAGTCCATCGGAAACATTTAATTTAAGCGCCTCCATCGTCTAAGCCTGTACTCACTTGTGCAACCACCTATAACACTCGTTTTCAATGTATGCCTGTTACCGTGTTTATTGCTGAGGTTAATTTTTCGTGCCTCTGTTCAATTTTGCGAAACAATGTAGCAATAAAGCATAACTAAGAAATTGATGGCTGACAGAGTAATTGCGATCGTAGCAAAGATAGACATCCTTGCTTATGCTGTCTGTTTGCCATCGGCGGCGGTGTTCTCCACGACGATGCCACTTGTAGCTTGTGACAGTATTGAGCGGATTGCTATGAAACCATGGCAAAGAAGCTCAGAAGTGACTAGCGAGAATGATGGAGTGGATTGGGGCAATGTGTCGTTGACTATGCTCATCCATTCCTCTGTTTGGGCCACGATTTGGCGTTTTGATGAACAAAGCCTAGCGGAGACCGGGTTTAATTATAGTCCGCTCATCAAGATCTTGTGTTGGTCATGGTTCACATGCCTAGCTCATGGTTCGTCTTGCAGACTGATAGGACTTTCCCCTCACAATCAGTAGCTAAAATGATAAATGATATCTGTTTTCTTGTAAATTAAACTACACTCCTACTATCATTCATAAAGGTTGTCATCTCCACCAGCTCAGCCGTGCTCGACGAAGCTTCCTGTTGCGCCTGAATTGGCGTTCCCTTGTAAATGGTACTCTCGGTATGCCGCGAGGAACCCGGAGTTCTGCCCTGCTGCCTTGGTGCCGATGATCCTTGGTGAGCATTTCTGGGGCCTGAGTCGATTGAACTTCCAAGTCTTGGGAATGCCTTGAGGCCAAGCATTCGGAGATCAGGAAGACAGACACACCATAGACCAACATTGACCTCAATGACGGACCAGTAACATGTCTCGAAACTGTCCCCTGCTGTATGTTAGATATGATTGGGGAAGATATTGGTTGGTGAACTTACAGGTTGGGTTCTGAGAGTTACCAAATGCAATTAAGTACTGCAGTCGGAGAATACTGACAATGGTGACGCTAGGCTGCGTTAGCCGTTGGAAGCAGCAATCGAAGAAAACAACTTACAAAGTACCGACCGTAAACATGATAGCCACCGCAAGCTTCCTTTGCCACTTCATTTGCAACTGGACCAGCTGCCAGATAGGAATTGCCAACATCCAAACGTCCAGGATGAGACTGACCGCTGCGATGGCCCAAGCCAATGGCTGAACCCCAAGACAGTGACCTTCATGCAGCTTATCCCATCCTGTCCAGTAAAAGCTAATCGGTCGACATTGTGCAATGGCCAGGATTTCAAAGATGACCATGCCTAGGGCCGAAACACCGATGGTACCCCATATAATGCGTTGGACGGTTACGACGGGGAAGATTCGGAGGTAGAAGAGGGCGACGCATATTTTGGTCAAAAAGACATCGGAGGCATAGATAGTTTGGCCGATGTAGAGGTACTATAACTGTTAGAGATAAGTTTAGATGGCGATGGCAGGCATACGCAGAGATAGCTGCTGATCGTATCTGGGCTGAAAAGCCATGCATCTCTCCCGAGACCATTGCCCGAAACTATCCGCTGTCAGTATTGCTTCGCTTCAAACAAGCAGGAGAATAACTTACGGCCGTGAATGCAAACAATGGTGTTGCCCAAATCGAGCAGCTGTTGTAATTAGCAGGGCACCTTTTGATATTGACAACGACTCACAAAGACCGCCAAGACGAGATAATCATCTAACCTGAGCTTCCTTTCGTATCCCAGCTTATGCCAAAACCGAAGACCGACCACAATCGTCGTGATTACAATCAACGTAATAGCCAAAATGTCGAATTGCGAGTGTTTATCTCGCACCGGAAAATCACAAGCAACTGAGGTGACATTGAGCGTCGCTGCAATCGTTAGCATTCACCCAACACCAAATTCGCCACACGCACCTAATGCGTCCCGCGGGAGGCATTTCTGCTGAACACAGTTCAAGACCTGCGTCTTGAGCTTCGGGTCGGCGCAAAGACACTGGACGTCAATGCCACAAGTCGACGTTGATACAAGCTCGACAAGACAGCTCCCCTAGAAGAAATCAGTATTTTTGGAGTCACCTTGAGCGAGAAACATACAGCGCAGTCTGGTATCTTTGTCAGAAAGTCCGAGACATCATCACAGAAGACTTGGCATACGAGACACGCCCACGTCACCAGCAACAGCAGCAGATGCATGGTTCAGCTGATATGCAGCATGGTGGGATGAGAGAGACAAGCTGTGATATCGACAGGGGAGGGAATACGAGGGAATTTGAGCAGTCATTTAATTGTTCGATCTCCTACTAATCTCACGTGGCAAGTTTAGCCCGGCTGGAGAGATTGCCGATGCAAATCCTTAGCTTGACCCCATAGAGTTTGAGAACGCGTCTCGTATTTGAACCGGAACCATGGGGAAAGGAGATCCGAAGGAGAAGGAAGAAATAGACTAACTGTAGAGCTGGGAAAATGTGTGTTGGGATGATGGATGTTTTTTTTCAGCTAATGTGGAGGATCGACGGATCAGCGCAAGCAAAGGCTGGTAACTGCTTCGCGGCGATGAATGAATTGCTAACTTGGGTAAACGCGTCTCGGCAGTTATGGATCCTCGAAAACTAGACAGAATGTTTACGGCTGCTGTAGGTGAGTGTTTTCTGTCGCCCGTCCCAAGCTATGCGGCCACTAGAGATCCGTGATCCACTTAGCAAGGCTTATTGTCAAAGCGGGATGGGGTGAAATTATGCGTCCGAGTCAGGGGGGACAGCAAGTTCGCCGAATCGCTGGGACCTGTTATCACTGCCGTATTGCCGAACTTGCTGATAATGCTGCTTCTTGGTGACATGAGCAAGGACCTGTCATGGTGTCAATCTCCACTGTGAACTGGATGTTTCTCGTTTACGGCACTTTTTGGGCCAATGACATGCCGTTATTAATCGGCAGTAGGGTTACATTCCACGGCCCGCCACATTCGGGAGCACGGCTGATATTAAAGTTTGGCTAGCCAGGGCAAGTGAAGTCATCGAATTGGGCATTCAGGCATGAATCCTACAACTCCTGCAAAGTGCCAATCTCGGAAATATTTGTCATTATTCTACTTGAAATGTCATACGCTACTGTTTTTGTCCGGGTAGCTAGCTTAGAAGAGGCGAACAATGGAGCTGATCGAGAACCTTATGGCTTTGTGCATTACCTACTAATTATCGGGCGTTGAGGAACAAAAGAAACAACAAGAAAAATCGGGACAGGTTACTGTTCCTTTCCCGGTTTCGGAAGAGCTTTGATGAGAGTTTCTACAAAGCAAGGCCGAGAAAGTGTAGGACGAGACTTCACAATCAAGTTCCCCTTTTACTAGTCCAAAGCAATATACGCCGCCAGCATGAACGTAACATGAGTTACTCGGATGACCGGACCCGAGACCTTGTCGCTACATGAATCTACCCTGTTCTCTTGCCTCCTGGACCCTTCGCGCCATCTCCTCTCTCCTTACTCTGCAACGAAGGCATTCCATTGGAACGAAACAACGACCGCTATGAATACCGACGGTGCAGTGTCTCCAGCCGTTAAAGAGGATACCTTCTGCGCAAGGATCCCATTCATGGAAGCTTCCCATATCCTTGCCACAGTAGCATAGCTTCTCATAGTATATTACAGTGCACATTGTGAGCGATGGGGTTCGAGGTTACTATAGTGTGAGATGCAGATGGTGGTTCTTTTTAGACGTGGACTTTGTCGTGAAATTCTTTGTGGAGGCTGTTGGAGATACTTGAAAAGGCGAAAGAGGTCTCGTTATATATAGTTCAATCATCAAGGCTGTGATGAAGTCTGCCACCGACACATAAGAGGTTCTGTGAGGGATAACTAATTCTTAATCACGCCCTGGATGAGGTGTCACTTTCTGGCGTGTGCCTAGTCTAAACGGCTTCTTCATGATTGAGACTTGTGATTGGCAGCCTATAATCACCACGCATAACTTAACGCGACAGAGTGGACTGCGAACCGTGAAGAGACGTGAAATGAAGCGCACACGACGAGACCAAGCGTGATCAACATTCGAGGGTTTCTCTTCATAAGATGATTAACATTGAAACCGGTACTGATACCGGGAGGGGCTGAAGAGTATTCTACATGGATGCATTCTTGTAAAGGACCCAGACATCTAGCGAAGAGTGGAAAGTATGTAGAGTGCGTAAAAGAGGAGGTTAGGTATGTGGGAACAACAGCAAATCAGCTCCAACACTAAATCATCATCACCTGACGGCATTCGAAGAACACATCTAGGCACTGTTGACGGCTTCTGAACGGGCCATGTGAAGCCATGGGAGAGACCAAAGAAGAACAGCTTACTAAACCCGAACACATAATGAACATGAGATACCAAGAACAGTTACTGCCATAAGAATAAACTGCCGTCCCTTATAAAAGGCGTTGGTTGTTAGTTGTCTCGGCTCAGCTATCAAATCTGGTTTATTAGCGATACCACTGACCTGGTCTCCCGACAACAAGAACGCATCGTCGCATCTACGTCAATCGCCCTCCGATCATCACGAGACGCATCATTTCAAGATGAGTTTCTACCGAACGACAACAAAGTCTAGTGCGACTACAGGATCTCGCAGTTGGAGTGAAGACATTGAGGACAAGATGATGTTGGGTT
Source organism: Fusarium succisae (assembly GCA_013186925.1). Classification (NCBI taxonomy): domain Eukaryota; kingdom Fungi; phylum Ascomycota; class Sordariomycetes; order Hypocreales; family Nectriaceae; genus Fusarium; species Fusarium succisae. The sequence continues at coordinate 20,594 of JAAOAW010000445.1, read as the reverse complement.
TACAGTCAACGGCAAAGACAGGTACGTTGTCAAATTCGGAGGGCTTTGAAGGCTCTGACGAGGAACCACCGTCCAAAGAACTATTAACATACTTTAGGTTGTCATCGATCGGCGAAGAACTCTATTTTCTGAAAGCCACCCGGATCACCTCCCATATTCTTGCTCGACGCATCCACACCGTATGGTTCACTGTAGAATGGAACGACGGCCAGGAGTCATGGGAGCCTGAATATGCGCTCCAGCGCTTAAAGCCAGGTCTGGTCTATACTTACTGGAATGCAAAGGAAGGGGGTCGCAAAGGGGCAACCAAGTTCGATTTATACCACGTCTTTGCGATTCTCGACCATGGCAGCATGATTAATCATAGTGGGAAACATGCCAGGAAGCATTGTTATAAGATTCAGTGGGTTGGATATGACGAGAAGGATCACAGCTGGGAGCCAGCGTCGACGGTTAAGATTCTTCTTCCACAGATGAAGAAAGAGTATGATGAGATGCATGGGCTGTGAGTTCTGAGGGATTTGTATACCGTGGGAACCTGCAATGTCGGGCAGCATGCGGATTCGTGGTAAAGCCGAGCAGACATGTGGGAGACTTCTACTGTTAGATACATCATGGGCGCACAAAGATTGGTACGGTAGGTCGATAGCATACAAGTAGTGGCAAGTAGATTGTTTTAGTTATCATAAATACAAATAGACCAGGCCTGATAAAGTCTGTTGCAAATCTCAAAAACATCAGTTCATATCGCCAGTCACCTCAGTCATGTCATCGATTACTATATGCAGTGGAGCCGCAAGCGGAAGAGGGCAGGAAGGTGCAGTCCCATCTTGGGAGGCAACTCCTTTGATGTACGCGGGGGCAGATGTGTGTTCTGCTCTACGCAGCACTCAAGTCCAGTGGCATCACCGACTGTGTGTTCTTGGCCTCGGCGGTCTAGGTCACCTCGCTGTTCAGTATGCTGCCCAGATGGGGTGTCATGTCGCAGTCTATTCGTACTCATTTGGCAAGGGATAAGCAGCTCGAAAGCTGGGAGCGTCAGACTTCCAAGTCACGGGTCCCCTTCTAGTCGTGCTGTTAATTATCTGCTCTTAACTGGAGCTCAACGACCAGATTAGTTCCAAGTTCTGTCGCTTGTTCGAAGGGGCGGTATGATAAGTGCAGCTACGTGGATTCATCCGAGCTGCAATACGCATACAGGGAGATTTTCCATAAGTGGTAGTAACTCCTACTACGGTGAGGCTTTAGAGAAGATACTCCGATAAGGTCTGAAGTCTCGAGAGAAATCTAGGTAATATTGCCTAAGCTAGTAGTCTGCTATATGAGAAATCCATCAATGTAGTCAAGGGCTGAAGCCCGTGTCGTTTCTCCATATCCATATCACAATGTAAAGTTCGTCTTGGCTAGCAATACAGAGGAACTTCCTCTGTTCTTACAGCTTGGGCCCCGGGCGAGGCTTTGGCTTAGGGGGTGGAGGCATCGGATTTGGTTGAGAGGGCATTTTGGTAAGAGCCGCGGTAGAAATAATATGTATATCTTTGAGGAGTCCAAATGAGCAGTATGTTTAGAGGGGGAGTAGAAAAGGATCTGGATGTATTGGCGCTGCGATCGGGATTTATATAGACCTGAAGCCTCTGTGACTCACTGACACATGGCATCACGTATGTAACAATCACAAACTAAAGATTATTAACAAACTATTCACTGCAAGTGGCAAAGCTGTACATTTTGTGACACGCAATATCACAAGCGATTAACATTAAGAGTGAAAAGACTACTACTCTGACAAACGATCCTTTCATTACGTACTTCCCTCAGCCGAGGTGCTGCTTGATCTCTTGCTGTGTCCATTCCCAAAGCTTTTCGCGGGCCTCCTTATCCTGACTCAGTTTACTTCCCTTGCCCGTCACACCAACGGGATGGTAGAAAACGCCACTTTCAGCCTTGGGATCAGTCGCTGCCCATAACTGATTCAATGCACCCTTGGCAGCATCAACAGCGATCAAGCTGACTATGACCCGGGTCAGCGTTCCCATCATGAGACTATTATTGATGATCGGTGTTGTGAGGTTCGTCTGTACGATCCCTGGGTGGACGCTGATGACTTTGATATTGGGGTACTGCTCGGCAAGAGCTGCGGCGTAGTGAACGTTTGCAAGCTTCGATATTCCATAGCGCGATGTCGTAGAGAAGTTGGACATTGTAGTCTTGAATTGATCGAACTGGTATGGGTTCTTTGGAGACATGGCCTCTGCCGCGGAAGAAAGGAAGACGACTCTCACGTCGGGATTGGTCTTGGCGGTTTCTTCGAGGATAGGGAGGAGGAGATGGGTGAGGAATGCATGGCCCATATGGTTCGTGCCAATCTGGATCTCGTAGCCTTCCTCAGTGAGACCCTCTGGCGTCATCATGATGCCGGCATTGTTTATGAGGACATCGAGTCGGGAGGAAGAAGCTTGGAATTCTGCGGCGCCGGACTTGATGCTCGATAGGGAAGCGAGATCAAGAGCGAGAAAAGATATGCCCTCGGTGTTGGAGCCTCCTTGTCGCAGGTCATTAACAGCTTGCTCGAACTTTGTTTTGCTGCGACACGCGAGGAAGATCCTCGAAGGTTCATGCTTCAAAAGCACCCGAGCGGTCTCAAGACCAAGTCCCGAGTTCCCGCCAGTGATGAGGATGACTTTCCCCTTCTGACTGGGGATATCAGTGTCTGGAGAAAATTCGACAGATACCATTTTGTGGTTTGTCTGAGAGACAATGAGCGCCGAGCAAAACGATGGCGATCGCGTTCTATTATATGTAGCAAGGGCGGGCTCGGAACCGTGGTTTGTCCCGTGTGATTCTCTTAAGTCCGATGCTAGGCTCTTTCGGCACGGTAGTTGCATAAGGTTGGATGATCGGCAATGCGAAAACAAACTCTGTTGATGGTGACATGCAAGTGGGGGCGGAAACAGGTTTGTTGGCCACTAAGATTTCATTTGTCTTGAAGCGGAATAAAGGTTGCAAGCGAGGTCGAATGGCGTACCAACGAAGTAACCGTATATTCAAGACCTACGTTATTTCGTGGTAGAATGCTGCAACGATTCGGCATCTGATCTCAGCGGTACAGCTCTATTCCTTGTAAGCCGTAAAACCCCATTCTTTATAATCTTGTTGATAGGCAAGTAATTGGTAACCATCTTCTCTTTGTTTCCTAGTTAATTTCCAACCTAGAAACGGAACTTGAACGAATGCAAATACTCCAGGGGAATAAAAGTCAGGATGGTCCATTCTATAAACGGAGACTCTCTGTAGAAGCATGGCACTCGCGGTTCGATGGCGTGCCCTAGGGCGTAGGCCATACAAAGCAAGTGTTGGTGTCAACGCCGATAGCCAGAAGAGCTGAAACGAGGATTGTCATCTTTTATAAGCTGGAAGAGGAGAGACATCGCATCTAATGATTGCGCTAATAAAATTAGTAGTCGCCGGAGTGAGTGGTAGCCTTTAAAATGTGAGCCAGTAATAAACCCCTGTCGGAAACATGTCTTATCTTCAGCTCGCCCGAGAGACGTAGAACATCAGCCGGCATTTTCGCAAGGCGTTGCGCAAGGCAGCTTGAAGTAAGCACAAGGCCACGTCCGTTTGCACTTTTCGACGCAAGCCCCATCCAATCCAATCTAGACTGGCATTAGGCAACCTGCATATATCACCTGCGAGAGATAAATGAGGGGTAACCATTTTCCAACCAGCAACGTTTTCTTCTTCGTTTCTCGCAGACTTAAGGTAAGTAACCCCAATACCACTGTCTCCGAACATACTAGCGGATAATACTGCGGTTGTCAAGCTCTACAGTCCAAAACCCACTGTTACCCAAATCTTGGCCTTACCGACAGCGTCAGCCATGGCTGGTGACTGGGATGCAAGTGCGATTTCCGCTGTAGCAGCTTTAATCGTCGCACTCTTCGCACTGCTCGTCGCTGCTGCTCAAGCACTGCAGCAGTACTTGATCACCGGCCAACTCATCCGTCTTTGCGATAGCGTCGTGTTTGGTCCTTTGCCAGGTCAGGGTTACCGCGTTTGGCAGTTCTCTCAATTTCGCTTCCGAGTACTGTACTCTATTCCCCAGATCAATCTCGAGGCCGATCTGTGGCCTAAGGAAAGCCCGCATATTAAGTCTTATGCTATCGGGTCAGATATGCTGCCCGATCTCCAACCAGATTCATTGATTGACTACTCGGCTTTAAGCTCGTCAGTCGAAATTGTGTTGGATTATAGAGTACATGTCCACAGGACAGGTACGAGGGGTAGAAGGTCTCAGATGAGCAGCGAAGCTTGGAGTTCCTCAGATCCCTCCCGTTTCACTTATTGGGATTCTCTAAGACTTTGGCTGCGCCGCAAGTTCAACAGGAAGGGCTCAGGCATCTCGCGGGCGAGCAGCGACTCCTGGGGGCCCCCGGCTCCCCCCGACTACTCTTATTGGAACTTATTGAGGGTCTGGTTACGCCGCAAATTTGCGAGGGTCCGATCGCTGCCAGAAAAGGAACGGCCAGCCTCTGTATCCAATGACGCATCCGTGGGCGAGGCCTCCTGGGTTTCATTTTGTAAAGCCATCAACAGTTCATGTGGAGGCTCAGTGAGATACCGCTCTGTCACTTATGACGCTGACCGATGTCCCTCTGATCTCGTAACGGCACCGATGCAAGTTTCTATGAGGGACATTGCCGTCATGGGATTGACAGCGGGTATGAAGATCACAGACTGTTCATTCAGAGAAAAGTCTATCTCGATGCAAGGCGCTATCGGCACGATTACTAGCTCTAACCATCCGATTCTCGGACCAATACTCCATTTCACTCCTAGAGCTATCACCTCACCCATTCCTCGCTTGCTAGCACCATGGAGTGACGACGACAGAGGTGTTGTGAATCCCCATTGGCTTTCTCGAACATGGGATGTCTGTACTGTTGCCAAAGTCTATTTTGGCTCGCTCAAGAGACGAACGACCCGACGGCTTGACGACCGATGGACTAGTTATCAAGAGCCTGGCCAGCACTACAGGGATCAGGGACACAAAAGAGCGTTCAACATGGCTGGGATTGTGCCGGCCGATGCGGATCAACATAAAAAGCGAAGGAAAAAGAAGACAAAAGGCAAGAAATCAGGAAAGACAGGACCCGTGTCTGTGAGTCGCCGGCCCCAAGACGGGAATTGGTTCATCATAGAGCCAACTGTGCCCGCTCAGGTCGCTGCTACAGAGGCCAATGGGAACAAGGAGAAGGTTCAAGAACAGGGGGGTACTGGGAAGGGCAATGGAGAGCATACAGCACCAGTGCCTCAATCTGCGTCGGCCGCTGAACTCAACTTAAAGGAACAAGATATGCACCAGGAGCTCCCTAGAGATGATTTAACCTCTCAACAGGCCCAGCCTACTGTTCAAGATCCAGTGGAAGAAAAGACGCCCGAAATGTATCCGATCGTATCCAACAACTTACCGCAACGCGGTGTCAAAGGAAAAGGGCATAGTGGTGATGTTGAAGAAATACCTATTCACGAACCGTTGGTGAAAAGAAAGCAAAAAGCAGAAGAGAAAACCCTGAAAGAAGAAGGTGAAAGTCAATCTCGGAGCATTTCGCTGGAGACTGACGAGTTAAATGTAGCCGCTCCTCAGAGCAGTGGAGAGGGTTTCGCGGCCATTTTTGGTAGGCCGGTCACTCGTCTGCTTCTGACGCAGACATCACACTGGGATACACTGCCACAAGAGAATCGTCAAGACACGAGTCATCGTGAGCCAGATATACGCCAACCTCGGAGAAGAGTCACGGTAGAAGATGTACCAGATAGCGGCGATGAAGTAGCATCTGAGTCTAAAAGACCGCTGGGTCCGCAGGTACTGGACCGAGGCCTCGCGGCGAAGAAGCGACAAGAAAAGAGGAACAAGCGCAGCCGAAAGATACAGAAGGACAAGGCTATCGTCGAGGAGTCAGGGACCAGTGATGCTAGATCCCAGTTCCTACTAACCTACTCGGGAGAAGGGCCAGCCTCAGAGCCAACGCCGGAAACGAAAGAAGATAAAGCTCACGCAAGGGAAGCAGAACGACGACGCAGACGAGAAGAAAGAGAGATTGAACGCGACAGACGGAACAAATCGCGAGGCAACGTTGTTTCTCTCAACCGCATGGACATGTATTGGTTCTGCCAAGTGGACATCTACCAGGGCTTCTGGGCTACACCGTGGAGGGCCGATGCCCCTATCGATACATCGCTAGTCGGTGCCGTCACTGTCATTCTGGAGGCGCTGCTGGGGTTTCTGGAAGAGAATGTCAGCTTGGTCTACTGCAATCCCCGCCGCTTCTACACCACACGAGACTGGATCACACACGGTGGGATAACATACCCGGCGTATGCGAGTAATGCTCGTGGTGGCGTTATTGCGAGAGGTTCATACAAGGGTGTAAAGGTTCCAGCGTTCCAGTACACTGTCCCAGCGCTCGAATTGCTGTATTCATATGAATGGCAGGTATCGAGCTACCTACACGATCAAGAGCGGTACTGCGAAGACCTCAATATCGAACTGATGCGAATCGACGCTTGGCTTTCGTACGTCGGTCGCACAGAACGAATCACAAACGGACCCACAGACCTGTTGAAGGGAGCACCTGCACTTGTGCAGCTGTTGCAAGCTGACTTTGAGGTGGATTTCATGAACATTGACCTGTCGGCCAAAGAGGGTGGTCATCAAGATATACAGGGGTTAGCTGATAATGTGATGGACTTTCTTACAGATGAGGAGCTTGATGAGGCTGAGCAGCTGTACATACTTGTTGCGATGCTTCGTGCTGTAAAGGTATGTCAGTGCGTGTTGGCGGGGTCGGATACTCGTGAGATGTACGAGATTCTTACCAAGGATGTTCAGGCACATCTTGTTTGAGATTCAGCTGCGTTAGTCGAATGAAAGTGGGAGTCGTTATAGAAGTTAGCGATAATGCTATTGAGTTTCTAAAAGGAAACGGTTTCATTGAATTGAATTGGACTGGGCTTTGTCCGTTTGATTCATGAGTCTGGCGAGTCTTTGGCTACCCTAGACCATCATGAATATCTTATCGTTACTTCCTAATCGGGTAGTTTCACCGATAACGAACCCCGCATCATAACAAACCATGGGCGTCAGATCTCTCGTGATCACAACTCTCGCTGTACATCGCATTCTTCAACAGTGCTCTACAAATCTCCTGAAACCAAGGCAAAGATGAAATTCACTTTATTCTCCGGCGTGTCCAATCAACCCCCCCTTCCAGAGAATCCACAATCAGAGCCCTTTGAACTCGTCGCTCTTCCTGGCCCCGACATTTGGAGAACTCCCTCTTGCGCTGGAGGCCGCGATGACTTCAACGGTCCCATCTACGCGACCCCCCTCCCTCTAAGCTCATTCAAAAGCGCCAAAGGCACAATCTCCTCTGATTTTCCCGGAAACTACTCTCAAGGCGGCCTCATCTTATTCATGCCCGAAAACATCCCACTCAGCCAAACTGATTCCCAACTGGGCCTCGAGGAATCACCACGAACATGGATCAAAGCTGGTATTGAGAAAGTCGACGGTGAGTTCTTCGCTTCTGTCGCTGCTGCGAAACCGTACTCGGACTGGAGTTTGGTCAGGTTGGGGGAGAGCTGTGCTACCTTTGAGATGGAGAAGGTGAAAGGATCGCTTTGGATATATGTTACGGGGAGGGATGGGAGGAGAACGCCGGTTAGGAAGTTGACTTGGGTGGTTGATATGGCTCCCGAACATGATATCTGGATCGGCGTTGCGGCTTGTATGCCGAAGGGTGATGAGAGTCAGAGCGGCGGGATGTTGAAGGTGCAGTTTCGAGACTTTTCTGTCACAACCGAATAGTCTCGCGGCGTAAAATCAAGGTACCATTATGGAAATGAGTGGTTGTTGCCTGTTTTACTGGGACTCAACATATCGATCTTGTGATGCAGAGATGGGCCGTTGAGCCGGATGTTCGATTTGGCTCAAGGATAGTTAGATCAGGGCCCTTTTGCTAGGCTAACTAGGGTCAATAATGCCGGGAGAGGTGACGCCAGACTAGACCGAACAAGGCGGAGCATATGCGTTGCTCGCGATGTCCAAACGTGATGTTCGTTATATTACAGCCACTGGTAGAAGTAACGGCGCGTCTTCAGAGCAAACGTTGTTTCAGTGCGCAAGCACTTGGAAACTTTCTTGCCACTGTCCCCTCCATCAATGATAGATATTTCACCAAGAAACACCCACTTACCCAGGAGTAAACATACACCTTTTGTTCCATGTTTCTTCAGTTCCTAGTATTTCATTCCACTGCATTACCTTAAAATCGGAGATCCATAGTCTCTTGTTCTCGTACTTGCTCCAAGCTCGACTATACAGATCTAACATGACCTCCAAGTGTCTAAGACAATAAGAATACTGTTCGAGTTGTGTCCTCGAGTTGCTTGTCTATTTGGCGCAAAGATCTGGGACATCTGATTGTTCACGCCAGTGTTCTTGACATATGCCTAAAGGCTCAAAACGTAACAGTAGATAGCCACTGGTAAGTCAGCGAACTGGGAATCACATAAAAGGGCTATGAGACACCCACCACGACAGATGAACTTCTTTTTGCACCATGTAGCACAGAATTTCAGTCAACTACACTCACCTTCACACCAACCCGCCATGAAGACCGTCCAACGTGAATTCCTTCCCCTTTTTATCATCTTGATCTTGGTATTCATCATCCTCTCCTTCTTTTCCTTCTGCATCACCCTCCTGAAGTACATCCGACTTCTTCTCCACCTCTTGTTCACCGCCGTGGACTACTGTATCATCCCTGTGGGTGGCATCGCGCTCCTCTTCTACCTCTTCCGTTCAGCTGCGTAAGTATCTACGTCACTGGTGCCGTGATTGAATAGCCATGTCCTTCAACATGCCCTTTTTGCTGGGCCTTTTCACTGGGTTTGTGTTTATGCAGGCCTTGAAGTCTCCCCATATCTTTTTTGGACACTTTATCAACTTGTTTTTCAAGTGGGCTCTCTTGGTGCTTTTTTATCACAGTCTTCGTCCGATTAAGGAGGCCCTGCAGCGACTCCTGGGTGCGAGAACTTGAACGTGGGATAAGGGCTGACCGATGAATGTCGTCGAGGATTTGGGTTAGAGCAACGTTCAGCCCCAGTATTCCGTCGGAACAGAGAAAGGAAGAAACGGTAGGATATAAATTCCAAGTGATAGAGATAGTTAGGTAGTCTAGCCTAAGCTAAGGAAATCCTTTACCAATTTTACTGCAGTGCTCTTATTAGAAGTTGTGACATTTCTTTACTGTTGAGGCTCACCTAACACAGACCATTTTAAAAAAGAAAAAGTAGTAAATGATGGATTGAAACTGTGTTTAATGACTCAGGTATCTTTACTCCCAACCAATCGAACAATAGTCTTTACCAATAACAAACTGCATGATATCTTGCCCTCATTCGCAGCCACTACCTAAGCCTTGGCACTGGGAGCAGATGCATTTCGTGAGACTTGTTCCTCCGTCCATTCCCAGAACCGTTTCGCATGGCCTGTTCCTCCTTCATCCTCCGTCTTTGATCCTTTCACCATGGCCGGGAGTGCATGCCATAGCCTTCCCCATGGCGAGACTACAGGTCCATCAGGTCAGCGAATCCTCAAACAAGCATCTCTCGGACCACTTACTGAATCTGCCCGAACTCTCAAGCGTAACTTTGGGAGAGAACCCCGCAAAGATATTGACATACCCGCCGTAGTGCGACGGATAGAAAACAGTTTTTCGGAGGATCGAAGTCAAAAACTTCCCCTGTGTGCGCCAAAGCTCCGAGTCGAGATTGCCCGGGTTGAGCGGGACAGAGATGATACCGTCGCTTTTGTGGCGGGCAGCATATTCCGTGGCGTGGTAATAATTGCCGAGCTTGCTAATCGCATATTGCTGAAATAGGCTCTGCTTGTTAATATTCTTGACACGTTCTACGTATTTCTTCGTGGACGTCCAGAACGCAGCTGTTGACGATGCCCAAACCACGCGAACAGTTCCTGGTGTAGATGTCTTTGCAGTATTAACCAACACAGGCGTCAATTTTTGTGTCAGAGCAAAACTGCCAAGACAGTTGACTCCTAATTGTAGTTCGTAGCCTTGCTTAGTCTTGGAGCCGTATTCGGGGAATCCAACGCCTGCATTATTAAACAGAATGTGAAGCTTATCTTCCCTGCTGATAAATTCTGCTGCTGCTGCTTCGACACTATCCAGGTCGGCGAGATCTAGTTGGATGCAAATCAATTCGCCGTGCGATTCCGGAAAGGCAGCTTTGATCTCGTCGCGAGCCTTTTCATTTTTCGTTGTTGTTCGCGCGAACATGTAGACTTTTGCGTTCTTGCTGTAGACCATCTTGGCGATTTCTTTGCCGACGCCGGTATTTGAGCCTGTGATGGCAATGACCTGGAATTTGGAAGTAAACATCAGTGAGGCTTATGGAGGTGATGATGGACAGCGACGTACTTTGCCCTTGAGATCGGGTAACTCATTTTCTGTGTATTTTGGGCTGCCGGCAAATAAGCTCTGACGCACAATGTTGAAGGCTGCTGCCATACTGTCGATTGTGTTGAGTCGTGTTCTGTCGCACACGAATACATTGAAGTGATTGAGTAAGGTGTCGTAGGCCTTGCTATTTATTAGATTCAATGTGATGGCAACGCGTTCAGTCGATGAAGCGCGCTTCCAAGGACATAATGATCGACAGAAGCACTCGGAAGCTAATCTTCAGCGGTCCAAGCGCACTGAAAGCTCTGGAGATGATTCGATAGCTGCAGCATGGTGCATCCCTAGCTCCAACTTTAACCGTGTGCTTGGGCCGAGGTATGACGTCTCCTTCCAACGCATCATCGGCCTTGCTCGCTTGTTCAAATCAATTGGGTCTTGGTGTCTTCAATGATAAGATTAGAGACTTCGTTGTAGCTCATAGCTTGCAATTTAATTGTGTACAAATAACTACTGCAGCTTCAATACATCCTTCAACAGCGCCAGCGCCCCAAACAACTCATTGTCGTGATACTTCCTCGCAACAATCTGAAGATCAATCGGAGCGCCAGTGAAGTCCGACTCTTCCCATAGCTTCTTGACCTGTCCACAAGCCTCACTCAACGGCTCATATCCACCAGCATACTTCTCATTCCCCTCCACCTTGACAGGTGTAGGAATGACAACACCAGGATAATCCACAAGGTTATACAGCGATGTATAGTTCCAGAAGAACGCCGTATCATGAGCTGATGCGGGTCCAACGAATGCAGGTCCAATCAGTATATCCACGTCTTGGTCTTCCCAGCTCTTTGCAAATGCCCAGCGAAATTCATCTCTCTCCCGACGCATGAGACTCAAGTCAACAGCTGTCTTCATGCCAAGTGGCTCTGCATCTTTCCAGATCCAGTCACTCAGAGGATGAATGGGCTCCCCTGTAGCTTGGATGGCATCTCTCGATGGCTGTCCACGGTCAGGCCAATACATGCGTCGAATCTTGGACCAAGCGCCCGCCGAGTCAAACACCTTGAAGTCCTTGAGCTCAATAAGATCACTGTATCTTGGATCACAGAGCTGCTCTCGAGCCCATGCCAGAGCCTTCACGACTGGAGGTTGAGGAACGATGAATCCATCGTTGCTGACAAAGCCGATCTTCAAACGACCATTGATAGGAGTCTTGAGACCATTCCAAGGGATGGGCACTAATCTTGGGTCCTTTAAATGCGGCTTGGACGACAACACGCACTGCATCAACAGGTCCATGTCTCTCAAGCTCCGGCACATAGGCCCAGCTGACGCCAGAACAGTCAACTCAGCTGGAAACGGCATTGCATCGAAACCTCGCATTGGCATTGTGTACGACGTTGGCTTGAATCCGTAAATACCACAAAAAGCTGCAGGACCACGGATACTACCGCCGATATCAGTACCAACACCGAGGACAGAACCTTTCATTGCAATAAGGGCTGCTTCACCGCCGGTCGAACCACCTGCTGAGAGGTTGATGTTGAAAGGGTTGAGGGTACGTCCCCAAAGGGAATCGGTTTCGAGGTGCATAATAGTTTGCGGCTGATTGGTCTTGCAATAGAACACAGCGCCAAGACTTCTCAGAATCGCAACCATGTCACTATCTGTTGTATCCTCCCTCAAGCTCGCCAGACAGCCTTGAGAAGACAGTGTCCCAGCTATAGCCATGTGTTCTTTTATGCTGATGGGTAGTCCGTGCAGAGGACCGATGGGTTTCCCGTGCTTGGCCATGTACTCATCAAGACCTCTCGCTTGAACAATAGCTTCATCCATAAGCCATTGCGTTAAACAGCAGGTGAGTTGGTGTGCGACGATAGCACGCTTGGCAAAAGCAGTGGCGACTTGAACAGCCGAAAATTCACGGCTGGCGAGTGCCTGTAGTAGACCAACAGCATCGTAGTCTTCTGTGATGCGAACCTCGTCTGCAGTGAGGATGCCGCAAGAAGCAGGGATATTGGTAACGTCGAGGGGAGGATTGGCGATTAACTCGGCGGGGAGGTAGTACTCCAGAGGGACTTTGGCTTTGATGGTGTTGAGAAGAGCAGCGCGTCTAGCTTCAAAGGCTGGTGTTCCGCGAGGAACAGGCTTTGGCTCAACAGTGAATGGAATGTTTTGCTCAATATCATCGGTGGCTTTCACTTGAACAACGGAGGCATCTTTGATCAGGACTTGTGGCTGAGAAAGCGGAAGAGGGGTTGGTGAAACGACGCTCATGGTGGATTAGAGGGATGTGGATAAGACTTGAAGTTTCTAGAGATAAAGAACCAGGAATGTAAAGATACAAACAAACTATAGACTGAAAGATGGTGTATTAATACTACTTACAACACAACGGGACGATCATCTCGTTCCCCTCGTCCGCTCAACATTTGATTCTGAGTTTCGGAATTGCATTCCTAGTCTCTTAGGGTAGGTCGACACGAGGATCCGTCGCAAATACACATCATTGGGCAGAATCACCAATCTAACTTAGCTCAAGCCCACGTCCCGCCATGTTGATAAGACTGACCATTCACGTGTATTTGCGCCATCATGTTACATGGATGCACCACTAGCTTATCCGGCCCCCCTCCTGATTAGCTCCTAGCGGGGAAGCAAAGCTCGGAAACGAGATAACTACTCTACCTAAGCTATCGCTCGGTATTCACAGCTTCATCATATCAGCTGTATCGCTCTCTGCTTGGTAGATGGGTATATATTGGCAGGCCTCAACGCACGTCTGGATCCATCAGACCATTTACCAATCCGCTTCTCATTTCACCTCCAGCCTACCAACTATGACCGAATCTATTAGCATCCCTGGTACAGTCCACCTTGTGGATCTGGACCATGACATGCATGCCCGTCATGCCAGTTCATCTGCCGACATTGTCCTGAACCCTACTCCATCCAAAGACCCTAATGATCCATTGAACTGGACTCCCCGTCGCAAGCTACTCTCACTGATTAGTCAGAACCTGTACGTCATGACGTGTACTCGTGCTGTAATACGTCTAACAATATGTAGATACACATGGTTCACTGGCTTTTCAGTGTCTACCGTCTATTCGGTCCTCGTACCCCTCTCTGCCAAATCCGGCGTTTCCATCGCAACTCTCAACGAAGGAACGGGATACATGTTCCTCTTTCTTGGCTGGAGTCTTCTCTTCTGGCAGCCATTCTCTTTGCGCTATGGCAAACGCTTGACGTATCTGATCTCTGTCCTTGGTGCGATAGTAAGTGGCCCTTTTTACAAGCCCTGTATACATTTCTGACAGCTCGTTACTTAGGGCACCACTATTTGGAGGTTGGTTTCGATCTTGAACATGATATGAATTCGTTGACTAACCGCCTTTTAGTGCATATGTCACCAGCAATGGCGAGTGGCTAGCAAAGTGCATTATCCAAGGCTTCTTCATTTCACCCATTGAAGCTCTTCCCGAGATCTCCGTCACCGATATCGTAAGTGCCCAAACCACTCATCAAAGCCTCTACTTATGCCCTTAGTACTTCACCCACGAGCGCGGTACATACATGGGTATTTACTCGTTCGCCCTCGCTGGCAGCAATTACTTTGCCCCAGTTGTCTGCGGCTTCATCGCCGATCACCAAGGCTGGCAGTGGGTCTTTTACTGGCCCGCCATCTTCCTGGCAGCTGTGTTTGTCTTCCTCTTCCTTTTCATGGAAGAGACGAATTACACCCGGGAACCCGTTACTGAGGACACTGCCGAGGCTTCTTTCTCCCAGGGTGAGATCAAGAATGAAAAGAGTGGTTCTGTCGCTGCAGACACGCCGGCTGCCGAGAATGGCGAGGTTTACAACAGCCCCAAAACGTTCATCCAGAAGATGTCGCTTTGGCAGCCATCGCCTGGAGAAGGTATGCTCACACGAGCATGGCGATCATTGAAGTATCTGACATGGCCTGTCATCTTCTACGCCGGTTTCTCGTACGGTTCATATCTCATCTGGTTCAACGTCCTCAACGCCACGGCCTCTCTGATCCTTTCGGGAGAGCCCTACAACTTCAGTTCATCCATGGTTGGCCTTAGCTATCTTGCTTGCTGCGTTGGTGTCGTCATTGGAGCCCTGGTATCCGGCAGACTCAGTGATATCCTGACCATCAGGCTTGCCCGACGTAATGGCGGCATCATGGAAGCGGAAACCCGCCTTTGGCCCTTTGCTCTCTGTGTCGTCATGGTGCCCGGTTCGCTGATGCTATGGGGCGTTGGAGCTGCCCATGAAGTCCATTGGTTTGGACTTGTCTTTGCGATGGGATGTCTCGCGTTCACCAGCGCTGTAGGCGTCACTCTCAGCGTCAACTATCTTATCGATAGTTATCATGGTATCAGTGGCGACGCAATCGTCACTGTCATTCTCATTCGAAACACCATGTCTTTTGCAATTAGCTACGGGTAAGTCTTGTTCCAACTGATGTTTGCAATAATTTCTGACAGTTTGACTAGCATCACCCCTTGGATAACCAATCTTGGGTACCAGAACTGTTTCATTTCAGCAGCCTTTGTCGGAATGGCAGCGTCCTCTGCGTTTATTATCATGATGGTTTATGGCAAGATGTTCAGAACTCGTAGTGCTGAGAAATATTATGAGCTGGCTGAGGATGGTCAAGCAAGTCACTGATGGATAATTGGTAATGCTAGATACTTTCTATAGTGCAACGAAGGAGAGAATCGCCGGACTTTGGAAATATTGGCTTGAGATTATCTAGAACAACCCAAGATGCTATTCTTAATTGGTGCTAAGACCTAAAAATGCTTCAACACCTCAGTTGTGTACTTCTTCATGTCCCCATGTCCACTATTTTCTTTCAGGTTCCTTCCAACCGGTCTTGATAAGTCCGATAGGTATCTTGATAACAGCATCCAGTCGATCGAGATACGCAGCAAGGAACTGATTGGGCAATGGGATCTTGATATCGGCTATCGTCGTGCCAAGCGTATGGCAGGATAACTACCCATGTTAACCCCGCATCCCAACAACTCCACCAAGAAGCTATCGTCCAGTGACGTTGGAGATGATCAGCCCCAGATAACGCTGACGCACGCCAGGAACCCAGGGTTAACCTGTTTAGGTCAAGATGTCCCTGGTCACACGCCAACGTTAAGATTCAAATAGCGCCTGAAGCTCCTCCCTTGCCCATTGCCGACCCCAATAAACCTCTTCATAAATGCCCCCGCCCGCGATTTCCTGTCTGTATCCTGACCAGAGATGCGATAATGACTGATAAAATCAACACTTCACGGAGAAAGTTACGCACAAAGACTGGTTGCTTTACATGTAAGTCTGCAGTATGTAGTCAATCGTGTTGCTAACAGTTTGTAACCAGGTAGACAAAGACGAAAGAAATGCGACGAAAAGTCCCCGATCTGCGACTTGTGCCGATCATCTGGACGGAAATGTATATGGCCGTCAGCCAGCGATTTACTCGATCGTCGTTACTCTCACCATTGCGATTCACGGCACCAGGATCGGAGCCTGAAAGGACAATTACCTGAACCCGAAGATGATGCTGAAAACTCTTTGATACCCGGCGGCAGCTTCCAACCCATCCAACATGTTCTCTCCCCCTCCAGCCCATCGACCAACTACGAGATAGATTCCGTCTGTCCATTAGACCTCCTATCGCAAGCCGCTACCGTACACCGCGTACTCTCCAACCACCTAGAGCTCCGCGTCTCAGACCACTTCTCCGATAAATACTTTTCCCTCCTCCTACTACCGGACTGCTACCGCGGATTCCACGACGGCTGGCTCACTGAGATAAAGCAGCTCATGGTCACTCACAAGAGCCTATACTACTCCGTCCTGGCTTGTGCTGCATCACACATGTTTCTCTCCGATTCCGTCTGGGAAATGCATCCCGTTGCGTTGTCCTATTATGCTGAAGGCGTGAAAGAACTTCAGCTTTTGCTTGGGAAAGTTGCTCAATATGAGAACCACGACGCGCTGCTCATGTCTGTGATGCTTCTTTATCTCCACGGGGTATGTATCCAACGATCGTAATACAGAGTCAATCACTGACAGTAACAGTGCTTGGGATGGGGCACCCGTAGTGATATTGCACAGCACGTCACTGCTGCGACTCGTATAGTCACTCTGAGACTGCTTGACAAGCCAGCCGGCATTCAACGGTTGTTCGACAGGCTCGCCCTCGAAAGTGTCATCTACCAGCAGTTCCTACTATCAACAGGTTTATGGTCAGAAAGCAGCCAATGTGACTTTGTGTTCGACCCGGATTTCTGGAATGGTGTTGAGAAGCTTCTTGACAGGTCAACACTCTTATCAGGTGCGCCCTGGAATGTCGAAAGCCCTGTCTTAGGAGTACCGTTGTCCTTCTTTCGTACAGCCATGATATTGCGAGAATGCTATCGTTCAGGTGTCAGTCTGGAACCAGAGGTCCTCAGTCGGATACGAGATGAGGTACAATGCTGGGAAGCACAACTCTGTGATCCAGATTCAGAATCTATTTACAGCTCCACAGATACCATCAGAAAGATACCCAGCTCAAAGATAAGGGACGAAACATATTTATACGCGTTAGTTGCGTCTCTATTGCTTGAGCAGATTAGTGAGCATGGAGGCTGGGGGACTCTGCCATTTGTAGTATCCAGGGATAAGTGGCAGATAAAGATGTTCCTAAAAATCCTCAAGAGTCACCAAGGTAGTCGAGACTGGGCCAGATCATATGCGGGCAATTGGCCAGCGTATACTTTAGGAATATTTGTTTCTGCCCCTGAAGATAGGCTGGTGGTGAAAGAAGATCTGGAGGCTTCGTGGGAGGTCACAAGAATGACCTACGCCCTGAGATATTGTCGTGATCTAGATATCATCTGGAAGTCGAGATAATAGTAGGTGATGAACACGGGGAGATATGTTTCTGTGGACCTTTATAGATCACGGGCGAGTCCCAATTACATAGTCATGATATACACTTTATAATACGAGAAAATAGGTCAAGTGTTTCTATATCTACTTTTACTTTTATCTAAATAATGACCTGGTGAGTGGCAGGCTTCTCATCCTCATGGCCGAAGATGTTGACGTCCCATCGAGGCTTGTCTATTGAGATGGTCAGCACTGAACTTGTGAGTGATCACTGAGGCTGAACTTACTAGCGACATAAGGAACGTTGTAACGGCGTTGCTCTTTGCCGACCTGCTCGATCTCGCGGATATCGTCCTCGGACAAGTCGATCTCCTGGAAGTTCTCGGCAATACGCTTAGGTGTAACAGACTTGGGGATGACGCTATGGCCACCAACTTGGGCCCAGGCGAGACTGTAATCTCGTTAGCTATATAAGGTAGTGTTGTATGCTGACGATGACTTACAGGACTTGTGTAGGGGAGACGGGTTGACCCTTCTCCTTGGTCAATCGCTCGGCGACGGCCTTGATCTCGGGGTAGGTGAAGAGGAGGGGAGCGTTGACCATGTTGTTACCGAAAGCCTGGGCATGAATTAGCGTCAGAATCACGAATTAATTTGCAACAACTCACAGAGTATGCGGTGACGTGGATGTTCTTCTCCTTGCAGTAGTCAATGAGATCCTTCTGGATCAGCAGAGGGTGACGCTCAATCTGGTTGACGGCAGGGACAACTCCAGTGCCCTTGATGATTGCTTCGAGCTTCAAGTGGCGTTAGCGTCTTGTTTCAGAGTAATAGACGGAAATTACTTACGTGCTCCTTGGTATGGTTGGAGACACCGACGGCGCGGGCCTTGGACTTGGGCAGTTCAGTCACAGCTGTAAATAAGGACGTTAGCAAACATCAAGATCCATGATTAGGTAAGCCAGACTCACCCTTCCATGTGTCAACGATGGAGATGCTGTCATCGATGACGACGTCACCATCGGGTTGGTTTCCTCCGGTAAGAGGGAACAGATCCTGACCAATAGGAGCTCCCGAGTTCTTGAAAGCAACTGGGAAGTGGATGAGGTAGAGGTCAAGGTACTCGAGACCAAGCTCTTGCAGGCAGTCATCCAGAGCAGCCTCAACCTGCTTAGGGTCGTGCTGGGAGTTCCAGAGCTTGGAGGTGATGAAGACATCCTCACGCTTGAGGCCAGGGATCTCGGCAAAGGACTTCTTCAGGGCCTCGGCGATCTCAGGCTGGTTCCCGTAGACCTTGGCGAGATCCAAGTGTCGATATCCAACCTTGAGAGCCTCGTAGACACCCTGACCGACCTCACCGGGGGAGGCTTGCCATGTGCCGTATCCCAGGAGACTGCAAAACAATTAGCTCATTCTTATCGACTCGCTTTGCGGTTTGACTTACGGGATCTTGGCGCCGGTGCTGAGGGTGAAGGTCTTTCCTTGAGACATGGTGATATTGAGTAGTTTTGAAGGGTATATAGGATGAAGGATGAGAAAAGAAAGACGGGAGAGTATTTATGTTCGAGATATTTACCTTCACCAGGTGAACCCCGCTATCTTGGTATGTATGACTGATGGATCTGTGAAAGGGCGCTAGAGCGCGCTACTCGAAGCGCTCCAATCTTGGCTCTTTATGGCCGCCTCCAAGCAAGATCACGAGCGGGCTCCCCGCAGTGGAACTGGACGCAATATCCGCCTCATTCATGTTCACAGCCCCAAAGTTTGAAACTGTCAACCGGTCCAATTAGAGATCTGCCAAGGCAAAGTACTAGATGGCCCTCGAGGATTTATATAATTCGCCCGGCTGGTCAACAGTTCTGCCCTTGGCGATCAAAACGCACCAACCTTGTTAATTGATTGCCTTCAGGGTCAAAGATTCAACAAGCCAGAGGTCAAGTAATAAAGGGCCCATGGCAATCCAGCAGCTAACAGAAGCGAGTCATCTAGCATTCTTCGACGTTGCAGAGGAGAAACAAGAAGCTCATTAGCTTCTTATCAGGACCTAAGTCGCCGCCTTGCGATACAAGATGTATCCTTGATATTGGTAGTTGTATACCAAGTTTGCCAATTATGCCTCGAGCATATGGCCCCTCAATCTTTTTTTCTGAGTCTCAAATTTATTGAGCATCTCTGTTGGTGCGCAACTATAATGACGCACTCTGGATTGGCTACAGTTACTGACTAAGTCGTTTTAGTACTAGATCGACTGGATCAGAGATGATAACGATAACAATGGAAGCCAAGAAAAGTGCAATACCTTGTAAGGGACCTGAATACGGGACAAATGAGTAAAAAAGAGGAGACTTGTGGTGTTCTGTTGACCCTGGTTTCAATCCCTCTTATAAGTTGAGAATCAAAACTCTTGTCACAGTCGCTTCCCGAAATGAGTATCAATCATACATCTCATGGTCCTTTGCGCATACGTACACTAACATTAGGTTTGGAGACTTAGATACCCGGAAACGGCTTCCATGGTGGATTCTATGAATCAGAAGTTGGCAATCTGCAAATTGGTTTATAGACACTCAATTTTGGGATTTGTCTATTCAGTAGACTCAACCAACCGTCCGGTTTGCTTCTCTTCCCGGTCCTTAGGAACATGCGCGCGCACCTCAATCTCTACCAGCATATCATCGCGAGCCAGGCGCGGAACCCCCAAGGCTGTCCAGGTGGGCTGGTGATTCGGACAATATTTCTTGAGGCAGCGAACCATTGTCTGGATTGCCTCGTCATTGCAAGGCAGATGATGTGACCTTAGGAAGAAGACATCCTCCCAACCGCGACTACCTGCTGCTTTCAATGCGCATTCCACGTTGTCGAAGGCTTTCTCTATTTGAACCACGATATCCGGGTCGATCTTCTCTGTCTCTCGATCCCAGCCGCCTGACGATATTTCAGCAACGTCGCTTCCATTTCCTGGATCGAAGCGTACCTTGACCAGAACATTCAATAATGTCTCCAACACGGACGGCTTGGCTGTACCAAAGCTCCTTCTTGGCCCGCTCGCCGTAGCCTTCGTAGGACGTGTAGGTGAGGTGAGACATGTTTGTAATAAAGCGGTTTGTCGACTTGATTTTACTGAGAGGAGAGAAGGTAGAGATCAGATTAATTACGAAATAAAGATCAGTGAGTCACTCAGTTACACACACACACACACAAGTCTATTACGCCCGGTAGGCC